>CM021774.1:8123224-8272671 GCA_011076525.1 Nettapus auritus
AAAAAAAAATTTTTTTTTTTTTTTTTTAATAAAAAAAAAAAAAAAAAGAAAATGCAAGTTGTAGTTTCTTATATGAAGGAACAGAACAGAACTGATTCAGTTTATTTCTGCAGTTGAGCAGGCACATAGGGCTCTCACCTGGTTTGGTGAGGGGCGTCCCTGCTTATCGCAGGGGGCTGAAGCTAGGTGATCCTTAAGATCCCTTCCAACCCAAGGCCTTGTATGATTCTATAACGATATGAAGAATTACATTTCTTCATCCCAGCGAAAAGTGTCTGTAAACAAATTATCTACCTACAGTCTAGTTGAGGGGTAAATATCAGAGAAAGGAGCCCTTTAGCCTGCAGAACATTCTCGTCACTAGAACAAGTAATTCTGAGCTGGCCTGCTGCTGGCAATGGCTGGAAGTGGTAGGTTCCTAAGCATGGAGAGATTTTTTTTATTTTTTTCTGACACAGCTTTTCTGCTGTGGGATGGGGACAAACTACAGTGCTCAAGTAACTGCAGTGGTTTGTAAGCTTTACCTATAGTAGAGGATTGGACTCCTGTGGTCCCTTTAACTAATATTTTGGCTTGGTACAGGCATTTTTGACTAGTCGCTTTTAAAAAGCGTATGGGGTGTCAGTGCCTGGGTTGGATTAACCCAGTAGTGTCTGAATTTACGTTCAGGGTGCTTGCCACCAGCATTTTTTCACAAACAATTGTTGAAATTCTGCTGAGAGCACAAAGTGCCAGCTTTAGTACTTCTGCAGATGCAGATTACGTTTAACCTCTGATCCAGACCTCTGATCCCATACTCCATAGAGGATTCACTAACTCTGTACTGAAAACTAGATCACTATAGCCTTTTTCTTAAATATTTTTTCTCTTGGTCCATACATTTCTATTGAGTTGAAGATAATTAAAATCACTGTTCTAAAATTAACAGCTTTTTTTTTTCTTAGTTACCAATGTTCAAATAACGCTGGATAGTGGTGGGAATGTAGTGCATTGCAGTAAGCTTCCAGGGTGGTCTCATGGCAGAGTGTTTACTTCGTAAAGGGAGCAAGTATTTTCTGCAACTAACTTCAAATTGCCAGTTGTAATCTACACATATATAGAGGAGCTCTTACAGAGAGTGATTGTTGTTTACAGGTAGTGAAAATACTGACTTCATCCAGGATCTCCCCCTGCTTCTTTTATAGGGTTGATCCTGACAGCCCACTGCATAGTGATCTTCAGGTCTTAAAAGAAAAAGAAGGTGTAGAATACATTTTACTCAACTTCTCTTTTAAGGTACGTGTCTACAGGAAGAAATTGAGGGGGGCAAAAATTGTAGCAAACTGTAGAAGGTGACTTACAATACCTTAAAATGTACTTAAAATGGGTAAAGATGGAGGTAGAATGTTTTTTATTTATTTTTTTTAAGTTCAGCTGTAAGTGTGGAACTAAAGCTTCCCAAAGATTGCTTTTGAACTAGTACTGTGGAAAAGTGGTTATTACAGAACTGAAAAATGTTAATGTTTTAAATCTTATTTGCCAAATAAGGCTCCTGAAGTATCTCCTGATTAGGAACACAGTGTCATGGTATAGTTCTTAACTTGTTTTTTTTTTTCTTGTTGTTTTTCAGGATAATTTCCCTTTTGATCCTCCCTTTGTGCGAGTGGTATCTCCTGTGCTCACAGGAGGGTAGGTTGGAGTCGCTTTATAGAAATCTTACTTTGTGGTAAAAATGTTACAAGTTGAGATTGGTCGGCTGGGTTTGCAGGGAACTTCTTCAGATTACCAAGTAGACTTGAAGATATTTTCCCTAATTATCCAGCAATGAGCTGCTCTAGTCCTTGAGTTTGGTGAAAGGCTCAAAATGTGATATGGAGATGTGCTTCTCAAGGGTTATAAATGATAGCTGACAAACAGCTGGGTGTTCTTTCCAGCTGGGTACAATTCCTTAGTTTGATTAGGATTGCTTAATTTGTGTCCACTTTGGAAAGGCTGTGTCTGCCATAATGTTTTTTCTTTGTGGACTGTTAACATCACTGTTACTTCTGTTGTTCCAAAAAGTGTTTTGAGTTCTTGCTGGAGGATCCTGTTGCTTTAAACTTGCTGCACAGTATTAACTGTGTGTTGGCTTTTTTTTTTCTGGTAACACTGCTATATTTTTTTTTGTCTAAAAGTTCTTCTAATGCTAATCAAAAAGCATTAAGTCTAATGAACACTGTGCTCTGAATGTTACCAGAAGTTATCTAAAACACATTTGAAATGTTGTGTGGAGCACGGAAACTTACATATATCAATGGAGAGAAGATTAAATTCACCTTCCAAGGCTTTTATGCATCTCCTGCTGACAGGAAGTTACAGCTCTGTGCTTGAAAATGCAGTCTGACAGCTGGTGCTGAGTCTAGTTTAACTTGCTGCCTGTCTTTTCATTTCCCTATGAAAGATGTATAGATCGTCATTGTTTAAATGCACTGATCACAGGGGAGGCTACACTTTTGGAGTGGAAATTCTCCCTTCTCAGTCCAGGTTTTGTGATGGCCAGTAACTGCGTCAGCATATCCATGGTGTAGCAGCAAACAGCAGCATTCCTTTCCATGGTCTGGGGACAATTGTGTAAGCATTTGTACACACCAGCTGCATCACTGAATTTCAACTAAGCGCATGTAGCAAAGGAAAGCAGTTTCTTTTGTCTTACAGTGCCAACTAATCTCCTCTACAGAAGTATGATATGGCTAGCTAGTTACGTTACTGGCCAAAGGGCGTTTCAGCTTTGTGTGAACAAAAACGTTAACTAGCCTGAGAGTGCTCAAAGTACTTTGAACAGTTTCATATTTTACTAACTGTTGATGTCAAATATAATTTCGTTCTCACATTTATCTCTAGGTATGTCCTAGGTGGAGGTGCGTTATGCATGGAGCTTCTTACTAAACAGGTGAATGCAGACTCTTCCTCTCAGTGCTGAAGTGCCATGAGTAAAGGTGCATTTTTTTCAGTAGAAAGGCACGTGATGGTAGTAGCTTTTATATAGATTAAGTAAGCATTCTTGAAAATAAAAAATAGGCATTTCCTCTGAGTTTGAGTCCCTGTGTGTAAAAATAAATAAATACCTGTGCTCCAAAGGGAACATGGTGGAAGAAAGTTCAGTCCCACAATACTAGTCTTGCTCCTTTTGTGCAAGGTCTTCATTTCCACCTTGAATGGGTTACAGGAGGTCTGGGAAAGGAGCCAGGAGTGACAGCACATCAGTTCTGAGCTCTCAGAATTTCTTGGAGGAGGCAAGTGTAAAGAGTGAGTTGTGAGGAGCAAGATGTGTTCTTTTCTTTTCCAGAAGTCTATGCTACTGCACAAAGTCAGTTTTGGAGAAGTGAGGAATGTAGAAGATTCTTGTGTAGACACAGTGATCAGTTTTCTCTCTAAAGTGTAAATGAGTGGAGTAACTAGTTGCAGGCTCTGGCAGAAGCTTCTGTGAACCCTGGAAGTTAAAACAATGCCAGAGAGAAACTGCAATTTTGAGAGTAAAATCACCTTAGCTCACTTAGTGGCTTTTTAGATAGTGGTTTTTTGTGCTTACAAACAAAAAGTGTAATTTCTGTTGTGAAGTTGCTGACAATGTATAAATGCTGCAACGTACCTGTTCTTGTTTCTCTCTTGCTGTACTCTGGAAATGCATGATTCAGCCTATTATTTTTTCCTACAAGTTCTTGGTACTAATACTGTATATCACTTGCCATTTTTATCTGGCAATCATAGCTGTTAATAGAAAATGGGTAGTTAAAAACTAAAAGGTGGCTTACTGGAGTGCAGTAAAAAAACAACACTGCACACACAAAAAGAAAAAAAAAGTAACAAAAAGAAAAAGAAGCCACAACAAAACACACATTCCAAAACAAATCTGGGAGGTGAGCACAAGAAGTATGTGTTACATAGAAATGTTTTCTTTCTCCTCCAGGGCTGGAGCAGTGCCTATTCAATAGAATCAGTCATCATGCAGATCAATGCCACTTTAGTCAAAGGAAAAGCCAGAGTACAGTTTGGAGCCAATAAGGTAAATGCACTGTGTACATCAATTACACAGATTAGTGGTAGGCTGCTTCTGTTTCTTCACTGACTTGTACGGACGATGCTTAGTGACAGAATTGCTATTGCAAATATGCTTGCATTTTCATTGACCTCAGCGTCTGGTGCGAGTATTTTATTGGTTGTTAACGTTGAGTTTAAGGCAAGATGAATGTCTGAAGAGGACCAAACTGTTGGATGGGCAGGGTGTGTAAGTACGGAGACGTGATGGAGGGGGAAGGAGGACTCAGAAATGAGGAAGATTGGGAAGGAATTCACAAAAGCTTCTTTGATCACAGTTCTGTCTAGCCTGGTAACTGGTCAGCTGAACAAGGCAGAATCTGGGGCAAAGGAAGGGTGTGCCTGAAGCACTGCTTCTCGGGGCAGCCAGCACGTGGTTCTGAGCCCTCTGATAGAGGGGCATGTGCAGCAGCAGGGCTTTGCCAGTCTGTGTTGTCATGATTGAGGCAAAATGAGAAAATAAGGGTATTTGTTCTGAAAATCTTGTACTTGAAAGCCAGGAACATCATACAGTGTTTTGATTTGGAAGTCCACCAGAGAGTTTCTTTCTAACACTCTTTGAGGTCTTGCATGTTTAGATGCAGGTTCTCTCATGCTGTTTTTTTTTTTTCCCCTTTCAGAATCAATATAATCTAGCAAGAGCACAGCAGTCCTATAAGTCACTAGTACAAATACACGAGAAAAATGGTAAGTATAGATTGTATTGTTGTTTCTCGTCTGCACGGTATCCTGGGATTTGATATTTGGCAGTGATAAAACTTGAAGTGCTGGAATGTCTTAACGTTGGCTTGGAAAGACATGAAGTGGTGTTTCTGTTACTCATCTTCAAGTGTTGTTCTCTCTCTTGTTCAGGTAACTTGACTAACTGTCAAGTCTGTCTGTCCACTCTTAAAAAATACAGAAAGTCCAAGGGAAGTGCACTGGCTGGAAAACTACAACTGATATGAGAGAGGGGCTTCCCCCCCCCCATTTAATGCCAGTTATTGGTCTGTCAGCTGCTTAAAACAAGTATTAAAGGGCTCGAGGTATAATTGCATTCACTGTGGCAGATGAGAAGGCAACAAATGACCTGAGGCTTTAGAAGGGTGTAAGTGACTGCTGTATAAAAGCAGTCAGCAGAATTGGTACCTGGTCTCGTGATAAGGGATTTAGTCACGGATTTAGTCCTGGTTCCCATCTTAGTCACCATATTTGACTCAAGGTAGACACAGTGTTCTTTGTGAATTCATGTTGCCATGAACACGAGAGCATATTTCAGTATGAGTGTAGTGAGCACCTTAGCTTTGCCACCTCTAAAATGAACATAATGCCTTCGGTACTGTTGAACAGGAGATGATGATTTTAAAATGCTTTCCATTTTTGTGATTTATTGATCTTGCCATTAACCAAGTCTTTTGCTTTTTTAGTTTGCCAAAAAAAGGCAGCATGGCTGTTAATTTCTAGCCATGTGCTAGGCTTGACCATAGTGCTTGCTGCAACAGGAGCTGTGCACAAAGCATTCACAGCAGATCTATTGCTGCTGCAAAGTTGTCTTTGTTACCTTCTAGCTGCTACCGGTTCTCTGGGACAACATAAATAGGGCTGGTACCCACCATGCAAACGCTATGAGGACTTGTTACCATAGGGGCTGGGAGAATTAAGATTGGAGATCATCGGTGGCCAGGAAGAGCTATGCACACTTGTGATATGATTCAACTGCAAACATGCCAAATCCTAGTAGGAGGCAGAGTTACTCAGCTGACATTTCTAAGCCTGTTCCTACAGCAAGACTTGCAAAAGTGGGATAAATTGTGCAAATGCTTGTGCACACCAAACTCTTCCACGCGCAAGATAAGATGTGTATATAAATAACCCAGTGCAGTCATGTTTGTATGCCTAGACATTAAATGGCTGGAAGACATGTTTTGTTTTGCTTGTTTGTTTTTACCAGTATTCCATCTGTTCTTGTTATGGCATTGCTTCTCCTTCAACAGCTTCTTCTGTTCATGCCCAACTTGTCCAACTAAAGATAGCTGCTATTACAAAACAAAAATTCACCACGACCAGAGAAAGGACCCATGAAAATACTGATTTTTCACACATAAATGCTGTGTCTGGCCCTGGAATATGCCACATGCTCTATGTCCTATTGGAGACGACTAAGGCCTGGGGCGCTGGGTCTCACGGAGCTGGCTCCTTTGGGAGGGGAGGAAGGGAGCCAGTCGAGGCTTCCGTCTCCCACAGATGCAGAATGGGCTGGTAAGATCATCTTAACCTCACAGCGTCAGTACCTAACATGTGTCTCTGTTCTCCGCAGGCTGGTACACTCCTCCAAAAGAAGATGGTTAATACTGAGGACTGTTGTATACCTGGACCAATGTCAACAAAACAAGCTCTTTTTTATGTTTTCCAACACACGGACTCAAGCTACGAGTGCCCCCTATAACAGCCGTACTGAAGACTTTAGCTATTAGATAAGTTAGTGGATAATCTGTCAACTGACACGTAAAGTATAAGTTACAGCCTTACCATTCCGCTCTTCTTAGGTATCTCGGACTGAGCAATTTGGGCCTTTACTGTATTTGTTCTTTATGGATTGCGCATATTTGGGCCACTCCCTCCCTTCTCCCTTTTTTTTTTTTTTTTTAATTTTATTTGAAAGTGTAAGCTCCCTCCGGCAGGCTATCAAGTTACTAAAGATCATTCAATAGGAGTTGTTCACACACATTTTTTTTTTGTGTATTTCTTAACTTTGGCAGAATGCAGACTGCAGACTTGTTGTGTTGTTTCATTTACAGCCAGGAAGCGGGACACGTTGTTTAATACTGTTCTAGGCAATGTCAGATCTTGCAAATCACAGTAGTTTTTCTGGTCTGAAATGACAGCGTTTGTAGTATTTCCAAATTAATGATATAGGAAAAGCACATGTATGTTAAGTCATTAAACATTTTTCATGGCCGTATGAGAATATGAACTGTTTCTTGGAAAAGATGCTTTTTGTTTGGATTTTTTTCCTTGAGGAGAGCGAGGCTGTGCCAAGGAGAACTTCGCTAACTGCTCCCTGCTGCCACGGCTCCCTCCGCGTACCTCGAGCCGCGGTGCGGAGCTGGAAGCTGGAAGTACCGAAAAGAACCAAGCCTTTGCCGGCGTTCCCTTTTATTAACGGGTTGTTGCAATCATTTGTAAACTAATGAACTCATAAAGCGATTGGAACCAGCGCGACGCAGTCCGTGGGTGCCGTTTTTTATACGGAGGTTACAAGAAAGTGCGGAAACCACCGCGGCTGCGCCGCCTCACCGGGGCCGTGCCGTGGGACGGGGGCTCCGTGGCCGCGCTGCCCGGCACCGCCACCGGGCCCGGCCCCCCTGGGGGCGCTCCCGGGACGGGGGGGGGGGGCAGGCGCGGCAGGCGCGGCCGCGCCGCCGGAAGCGGAAGCACGCGGCCGTGCCCGTCGCCGTGCGCGTGACGCAGCGTCCCGGCGCCGCTGCCATGGAGGCGAGCGGCAGGGCCGCCTTCGTGCTCGGCAACCTGGCCGAGGTGGTGGAGCGCGTCCTCGGCTTCCTGCCCACCAAGGCGCTGCTGCGCGCCGCGTGGTGAGGAGCGGGGGGGGGGGGGGGGGGCCGGGGGGGGGGGGGGGGGGGCCCGGTTCTGGGGGGGCCGGGGGGGGGCGGCGGCGGTAGCGGCAGCAGCAGCCGCAGCCGCCCCGCGTACGCGCGGTGTGTGCCTTGCAGCGTGTGCCGCCTCTGGAGGGAGTGCGCCCGGCGGACCCTGCGCACGCGGCAGCGCCTCGCCTGGGTGTCCGCGCTGGAGCCGGGGCCCGCAGACAGCCACGCGCTGGTGCGCGCGCTCGCCCGGGAGCTCGAGGTGGGTGCGCGCGCGGGGGGGGAGGCGGCGCGCGGGAACCAACGGGCGGGCAGCGCCCCAACGGTCAGTCAGAGCCCCAGCGGCCGGGCAGTCAGCGTCCTCACGGCCAGTCAGCGCCCCAAAGACTAGTCAGAGCCCCAACGGTCGGTCAGGCAGAACCCCAACGGCCGGCTCCAGCCCCAACGGTCGGCCCCGGCCGCGGCCCCAGCCCCAGCCCCGGCGGTCAGCCAGCTGCAGTCAGTCCGCGCCGCTCCCCTGCGCGGCTGTTCCCCGTCCCCTCCCGTCAGGGCTCCGGTGAACGTGAGGGAAGAGCCGAGGCGCACCAGCTGCCTTCCGTGCCCCCCCGCCCGGACCTCTCCTGCCGAGCCTGGCCGATGCCTCTGGGGCGGCGATGGTGCGGGGAGCCGCGAAGCAGCGCGACCTGCCCCTTTTCTCCTCCTGCAGAAGGTGCACGTGCTGCCCCAAACCGTGCTCTACATAGCGGATGCAGAAACGTTCAGCGGCCACGAGGAATGCCACGACCAAAAGAAAGGTAACTGTTCAACTCTTGTACAAGGGAGCGGGCAGTTAGTTCCAACGCTGAAAGGAAACGTCACCGACCAAGGGATTCTCTTACTTGGAATTTCAAAGCAGAGTAATCTTCTGAAAGAATGTGACTGCTTACCCCATTTGTGGTGTGAAACACAGCCCTCAGGCATTTGTAATTTTACACAGACATGCATTACACAGAGGAAAGGACGGTGATTTATTTTCTCATCCCATTGACAACGTTGATTCCATTCCATATGCTGTTAGCTCTGCACACTTGCAGATAGTACAGGTTTTTTGTGTTTGTCATGTTGATAAAAGAGGGTGGGATTACTGCAATGCTTGGTCTAGTCCTGTTCAGAATAGCTCACTTCTAATTCTCTGTGCTTACTCTTTTTTCTCTTTTAACAGCCAGAAAAAGAAACAGTAAAGAAACAGCAATTGCACTAGAAAAATTGTTGCCAAAACGATGTCAAGTTCTTGGACTGGTTACCCCAGGGATTGTAGGTAGGATTCTTCTTTTACTGCTTTCGTTTTTTATTATTAGCGTTTTTTTTTTCTCCTTTCTCACCTTAAATTCTCTTTCTATGGTGTACTAGTGTGTATTTTTCTGCTCATCCCTGTGATCGTATAGTTGACGCCCTGTATGTTCGCAGCAAGCTCTCATATGTCAAATAGCATAGCAGGAGTCAGCTTAGTATGTTTGCTTTCCTTCTCTGGCACTAGTCTTGAACAGTCTTGACTAACGTGTCAGGAAGGGCAGTACAGGCCTCTAATGTGAAGCAGTAAGGAGTTGCTTGGGCAACTTTTTGAGGTCATCTCTAGCCATAAATATTTGTGATTCTGCTCCTACTAAAGGCTGTTTAAGTATTTCTGTTTAAGGTAAGTGTACCTGCAAGTAGATTATTGCTCTCGTATTTTGTCAGTAGGATCCTTTTGTTTTCTTAGTTCTTCCTGTTTTCTCTTGCTGTATTTATTTCTGTTCTTGCTGTATTTCAGTTCTTTTAGCACAGGTGGCTTATCTTTGCAGTGTGAATACAGAGTACACCAATGCTTTGCATCACCTCGTGCTTGTCTTGATGGAATTAGCTAACCTGATGCACTTTCCCCCCCCCCCCACGTTGATGCTCAGTTCCTCTGAGATCAAATGGCATTGAAAAGCTTTTTAGGATTTCCAAGTGAGGGCACCTATTGCATAGCTCAAATCCAGGTTCTCAGTCACTGGAACCAGATCTCCAGGGCAGTGCCATCTGTTCCATTTGTCCTCCCCTAGTCCCCACGTTGGTCCACGGTGTTGTAGTAGTGCTCTACGTTGATTGTGGTGATTGATTCTTGTCAGCAGTGTAATCCAATAATAGGGTCCTGATATTTGTATCGGTTTGCTTTATACTGTCATCACACTCTTGTACAACACTGTTCCCTGTTTCGTAGGTAGCTCTTAAAAATCCGAGTATCCTTGTGGAGCCACAGAAGTTGGCTGGAAGGCTGGGAGACTGTTGTACTGCACAGTGCTTGTTTCCCATTTGATTTTAATTTGGTGTGGCTGAGGGAAAAATTCCCAATTGTCTCCTCCTGCAAAGTGACTTCAGCATCATCTGTAGCAAGGGGGACTCTTACATGTTTCATCTTTCCAAAACAACATCAAAATTCACACCAGCTATCTTTACATATGTATGGAAATGAGCTGTCATGTTTTATGTCACGTATGCTGCTCTGCCTCTTAATCTACATCACAGTGTGGACAGAAATGTTAGAATTGCTGAACGTGAGGCGTCTTTTTTCGTGTCGTTGTAGTTACCCCTATGGGTTCAAGCAGCAACCAGCCTCAAGAAATTGAAGATGGTGAAGCTGGGTTTGCTCTGCTGTTTCCCAAAATTGATGGTGTAAAAATACAAACCTTCCATTTTCCTAAAGACTTGAAGAACAGGGTCTTCGATGAAAGCAAATTTGCTGAAGCAGGTAAGTCCCTGTTCTCCCTTGGATCTGGGCTTTTGTAAAGTGTTGTCTGGCTCTTCTAGGCTGCAGCGTGGAATTACATGTAGAACAAACAGCTTCTATGCTAATTGTGTTCACAGAGCGCTCTGGGGCTCTGTAGGGCTGCTGCTATCGATCTTTGTTCCCCTTTTTGTCTAGAGTACTGAGGGTAAATTATCCTGAGTACTGCTTGCTTTAGGGCTGCTAAGAGGGAGCTGTTATGTTTTAAGCAACCCTCTAACTGGTTAAAAGTAATTATAAGTGAATTTGTGTCATTGTGGTGGTAAAAACGATTCCCAGTCTAGAATTGGGTGGGGAGGAGCTGCTGCTGTTCTTCTCCAAGGTAACTTTCCTTTTAGATACCAAGTCAGGTATTGTAGCAAGGAAAGGCAGAAGAAAAGACAATAGATTACAATAAATACACTTTACATTCCTTATGTTGTGTTCTTAGCGGGACACAACAGATCATTTACAAAGAGTAATATGAGGGTTCTGTGAGTATTTTTGTTCTGCAGACTTGGGAGTTTCTGTCTTGGGTTAAACACCTGGCTGATGTATGCAATTTATTAATTTTTTCAAGTAAAGTTATTTACTGCACTGTGGTTCTTGTTGAATAACTTGTATGCTCAATTCCTATCTGTAAAAGGACAATTAAGGATGTCAAGTAAAACCGAGAAACTGTGCTGTGGTAAAACAAATGCTCTGTGAAAGAAGGTGAATGCTGAAGGAAGCAGATACAATTTTCATCACCAAGTTTTTTCAGAAATTCATACGTAGGTAGAGAATGCAGCCCAGCTCCTGGGTACGTGACCAACCTGTGTCTTGTTTTTCAGTTGCAGCAATGGAAAGCTGTTAGTAAAGGCGTTAGGTATTATTTAAGGAGAGAGTGAAGAGTGTATATGGGATACCTGAACTTCAGGGGAAGTCAGAAATAAGGGGACTTATGCTTGTGTTTTTACTTGCAGGTCTGAAGAATAATCCAGATCTCCGTGTGGTTCTTCTATTTGGCTACAACTCCTGGAAGTCTGGAGCTACTCGATTTCTTCACCAGATAGTCAATCCTTTGAATGAAAAAAGTATCATCCTAGCTGGGGGACAAGTGGAGAGCTTTACATCGCTGACCTCTGAGAAGTAGGTATCTTTTTCAAGGTAAACTGTGAATATGATTTAAAATAGGAAAAACACTGCAGAAGCTGTAGCATTTTAGCTGTGTCCTATTGGAAATGCCCCTTAGTGGTAGTAGAATGGTAATTTTTTTTTTTAAGATAATAAAGTCCAACTGCTACACCATGATTCAGCAAGAAGAGCTGGAAGCTTTGTTTGACTGTTACAATTTGGGTTCTGGAAACCCAGCTAGGAGAGAACTGTGAAAGTTTCCAGCTTCAGAAACACTGCATGCATTTATTGCAGTCTGCGCTTACTCTCTGGCTTGCAGATATATTGGCACTCGTGACAGAGACCATTTCTGTGACTGTTCTGGTTCTCTGTCAGCCTCATCTCGGTTCACATCACAGAGCAGTAGCTGAACATGCAGCTGGGACTGTTCCCAGGAGCACACTTAATGTGCTGCAGCTCCGTAAGGACGTGGCACTCGCAGGAACAGGTTTGATGTGATCCAAGTTAAACCCTGTCCCTCTACCACGATCCCTGCAGGGCAGATCTGGGCTCCTTCGCTCCAGCTGCTCAGCTGTATAGGGAGAGCTGCTTGTGCCTTCTGACTTGCTGCTGCCAGTGCATCTTCCCTGGAGCAGCCTGTGCTGGGGAGTGTGGGGCAGACGCTCCTGTGGGCTTCTCCTGCCAGTGTAGGTCTGGACTCCGTAGTGGTACAGACATGTTTCTTGCATGTGAGTTACACCAGCTGCACTGTTATTCCAGATAAGAGAGCTGACCATGTTAAATTATTGCTCATAAGCTATAAATAGAGAACTATTAAAACCAGTGCATTCTGGCCAACCAGGGAGACCTGAAGCACCAGGAATCTCAAGTTGTTCCTGACTGCTGCTGCTCTGGCTTGATGTGTAAATGCTGAGTATCTTTGCTAACGTTGGACTTACAGAGCTGTGACATACGCAGGGTGCTTAACGTGGTTAGTATTTGAGGGGCAGGCTTATGATTAATTCCAGGTATTGATGTGAAAGGTTTTCCTTGTGAAAGGTTGCTGTTAAAGGAGGATAAAAGCGTTGGAAGATTTTTTTTCCATTATTTATTTATTTATTTGTTGTTGTTTTTTAACTAAGGCAGCTTTCAAAATCACCAGGATGCTGGTCTGTTTTGCATCTTACTCCAGCGGCAGCAGATTATTCAGGTGTGAAGTGGTCTTCCTGAAATGTTCTCTAACTAAGGCCTGTTGCCTTTCAGTAATAACGCCCAGCCCAGCGATGCCTGTGGTGTGGTTGGACTGGCTTTCAGTGGTCCCCAGATCCAGAGTGCGACAGTTTTGTTAGACCAGGATGTAGCTGATGAGAGGACAGCAGAAGCCGCCATGCAGCGTCTCAAGGCAGCAAACATCCCCGAGCGTAACACCATTGGCTTCATGTTTGCATGCGTTGGCAGAGGATATCGGCATTATAAAACCAAAAGGAATATGGAAGCAGATGCGTTTAGGAAGTTTTTTCCAAACGTTCCCCTCTTTGGCTTTTTTGGACACGGCGAAATAGGATGTGATCGAATAGTTACTGGGAATTTTGTGTTAAGAGAATGTAATGACGTAAAGGATGACCTGCTTCACGGTTACACTACCGTAATGACTCTTATCCATCTTGGTTCAACGAAAACAAACCAAGTGTAAATACGTTTTTAATGCATCAGTGACCTGTTCCTTTCATTACAGAAAACAGAAAAGTCTGGCAGAGTGTACATCTTGCAGTCAGAGCACCTTCCAAAGCATAAACATCACTCTCGTAATATTATCCAATCCTGTAGGTGGAATAGAGTTTATTATAATAGCTGTTGGAAAGCTTTGCATTGTGTGTAATCCCATGTACGCATCAAAATTGCAGGCAATTGGTATTTAATGGAATTCTGCAATTGAAGAAAGACTCTTTTTTTCTAAAATGAGAATGGTTTGCACAAATGGCAGTTGGAGTCCAAGTAATCAACATGTAGAAATAAACAGTACTTTGATGTGCTCTATTTATGTATGCAAAACAGTCTGGAAAAACTACTGATGCGTACTGAAATACTGATGCATAAAATCCACCATTTCCTGGATTTTATTTTGAGAAATGCACAACCTGCCCAGATATGAGTCCTAGTTACAACACCAAATGGGTTTACTAGGTAAAATGAAAGAATATCTTTAGAAAAAAAAAGTGCTTATTAAATAAAAAAGAAATTATGTAGAAGCATCTGGCCTGCTGTTCTTAGAGGAAAAGCTCTGATTTAGTGAAATGCTGTCAAGTTTAAAGCTCAGCTCGTTTCACCATCTTGAACTCGATTTGAGTTGTCTTAAATATTTGGTGTAGAATAGTATCTGATAGTTTGTACAAACGAGCAATGTTAGGCTTGGTGTGTATCAGTTTTCACAGTCAAAATACAATAGTTAGCCTTCCTTTTGGATTCTCTTATAGTATGATGCTTGCTATTACAAACTTCTAAATCCAAAGCACAAAATATGAACACTTCATCTGGTAACTTTAAGTTCCTTTAAATTTTTTTTTTTTGCTTTTTAATTTAAATTTATGGGCCACACAAGATCTGGCTAAGTTATTTTTGTATAGAGCCTTTATGACTTGTGTTTCTGCATGTTTTCCCATGCTTTTGTGAGCTGAAGCTTTTACATCAGTCACGTATTTGGAGTGCTGCAGCTGGAATGCCGTATTACAATGTTCAAATATGTACGTTCAGAATAACTTCAAGTGTAGCTCATAATATGTTTGCTCACTTTTAAATTCTTTCCTTCGTTTTTCTTTCATTTAGTAATAGAATGACAAGAAAATAGGATTTATTTTGCAACGTGTCAGTACACTTCCAGTTGCCTCATCAGGTAACTGGCCTGTCTGGTTTAGTAAAAAAGAAAATAGTTTGCTGTGTGTTGTACTATATCGTACTAAATGGCCTATAACTGTATTTTGCCTTAAATGTAACAACCAAGACTACAGCTGCCATTTTCTTGCCAATGTCTAGACGAAACATTTCACTGACGGTAGCCTAACAGGCTAAGGAAGAGGCCTGTCTGTTCTGAGAGTCGAACTATTGGTCTCACTGGGTGCTGAGCACTGACAGTACTTTCCCATGGCTCTGCTGGTGATTTTTTAAAATTCACAGTCAGTGGATGGGCTGTGAACTCCCACTGGCCTCCTAGGGATAGGAGATTAGCTACTGCATTTGGAAGAGAAAGTAGCTGGAAATTCAGTGTTCTAGAATTTAAAAAAAAGCGTCAGGGCGGGCAGGGGGGTTCATGTTTTCAGCATAACTGCAATGTCATGTTTGGTCCTTTCTGATTTTGTAATGTTACACATTTAACAGCAGGCAAAGAAAATGTTTGTTTCATTTCTGTGATGAAGACAGGTCTCCTGTAACAGTATGAGTTAGGCCTAGTGAGCAGCATGGCTGTTAGCATAAGCCTGTGAACTTTACCCAGCTTCTTGCTGTAGTAGAAGTAAATGAATTACAATCAACCACGTCTGGAACAGCAGTGCAAACATGTCCAGAAGTGTCTGAAGAAGCAGATTGTGAGCTTCAACAATGGCACAGCAAAACAGAAACTGAGAATGCAGTTTGAAGGAGCTCATCAGCGAGGTATTCTCTGCCCAGTCCTGTAACTAAGGGTGCTTACACATCTTGGATGTAACCACAGTGCAAAAAAGCCTCTGGTAAGGGAATCCTAAGAGCTTGCACCAGACTCCAGGATCATCTCCAACACTGGGAAATGGGGAATAGCCCAGGGGACCCCAGACACATGCCCTGCCTGGCTGGAATTGCTGTGCTGTCTCTCCTGGACTGCATCATCTCTGCCGTGCCAGGCAGGTGGCGTAATACATACTGCGACGTGTGCGATTAAAGCGTTTTGGTATCCAGATTCATTTTGCCTCCACATTTACTCTAAATTTACATCATTTACTCTAAAACCACAACAACTCCTGAGTTAGCCCCAAGTATATTTGTTTAAGGCAGCATGTGCCAGCTGTCTAGTTCATTGCAGGAAAAGGCAGTGCGTGTTTTTTGCTGACAGAAAGCTTTGCAGTGCAGTAACTTGTACCTCTGTCATTCAAAAGTGATAAAGTGGACAAAGTTAGTCAAAGAACTGTTCAGCAACTGAGGCAAAGTGAGGCAAATGTGAATAGCCATGCTTGTCGCAGAGTGCATGAAAACACGACTTCTTTAATGATAATTATCTGCAGTTACCGTGGTGACGGTAATGTTTCCTGCAAGAGTACATAAATCTTAAGTGACTACAACAGAATTTTGTTTTACTGAAGGAAAAAAGAAAATCTAAGTTATAAGACCTGCAGAGATGAGTGGTGATTTTGCTGACACAAGGTAAAAGACGTTTTTCCCTGTGTTTTGAATACGAGTAATGTTTCATTCCATGTTTCTTCTTAATGCATCTTTCAGTTAAGTGAACTGTAGGTATCAGAATTATAAAAAGTAATAGGCAAGTGTATGATGTCTAATCAATTATTTGCACAACCAAAATAGCATTTACAAAACGTAAAACTTATTACAGGAATTTTTGTTTTGAAATTAGTAATTCAAAAATCGCCTCTATAGGATTTTTCTATAATTTGCCATTGTAAGAAAGCAAGAATAAATCAGTAAAAGCGGTGGCAAATTGTCACAAGTGTATGTTCAGAAAGCAGTTTCAGTTAAAAACTGCAGAAAACTTTTTTTACTGTATAAGGGTGTGGTGAATCCTCATAACAATTCCCACCTTAATAGAGCAATTGTAACTGATGCACATGAAAGCAGTTCAAGATGAGCGTTAGACTCTAATTCTCAAATTTCTTACTTGAAATTTTTCCTGTTCCTAAGCCCATTTCTCAGCCAGATGCAGGCTCCAGAAGAGGCTGCCGTTTTGGAAGAGGCTCCGGGTTAGCCTCAAGGGTGTTCTGCCTAGGAATATGTCTCCTGATCTACAGGCTCAAAGGTGTGCAGCAAGGTAAACAGCTCATTTGTGGTGGTGGTGTGCCTGGGTCCTGTACCACAGTTTTAGACGAAATAAATACAAGTTCAGACGTTGCAGGACCCTTGCACTGATTACTGTGCACCTACCAGCAGTTCATAACAATGTGGGGTATTTTTCTAAACAGGTAACACACAATTAGTGGGAAAAAATGGAAGCTTTTCAAAGGAGAAGTGTAAAAAGAAAGGTTTGGATTATTTGAAAATGATACTACCTGGATATGTGTTTTGGAATTACTAACAGAGAAATGGCTGTTTGGAAAAGAGCTTTGATAATTTAGGAACAAAAATTTGATTCCTAAATCAATGGGATTTATGCTTCTAAATTGTTTAAACACTTTAAAAAATATATAAATTGCCATCATTACATTTCACAGTTAGATCCTCACTGAGATTAGCAGGTAGCACTGACTTCTTAAAATAACTGTTTCAGAGTGATTCTTATTGCTGAATCAGTGGCAGTCATGTCACCTTCTCAAGATAATTTTTCACAACTCTATGAGTTAGAAACAGCTTTTTTAAAATTAAGCTCAACTTAGTTGAGTAGACATTGTGTCAACAGTGAGAGCGAACGCTAATCCCCTGAAAACAGGAACTCCAGAACCGGTGAAAATGACTGAATAGTTTGAAACAGCAGTGAATGTTGTGATGGAGGAAAAAAAAAAGAATAGAACATGCAACATAGATTCAAATTATGGAGCCCTGTTAAAAATGCCAGTGCCTGGTCAGCTACATTTTTACAGCCCACTGTTTGCCTGTACAAAAGTCGTAGTGCAAACACCATTGTTTATACTGGGAGCGTAACTTGAAACCAGTCTCTTGTACTGTTCACTGAGACCATTTAGATGTGGTACAAACTGACACAGAGCTCAAAATAAGTGTTAGAAATTGTATTTAGTGTTCATTTGGGGAATGAAAACAGCGCTATCTTGATGTTATTTCAGGTTCTGTGTATGCACCCTTAGCTAGCTGTAGGAAAAATTGCTGGTGAAAGGCTTTTTGGAGTATCGCTCCCAAATACACAACTGAGCTGCAACCTGCCTGTAAGTACTTCAGTACTTCATTTCTATTTGGTACTTTGCTGTCAAGAAATTGCTCTCAGACATTAGAATATGGGTTATGTTGAACATGTTAAAAGTACAAAAAACACAAGAAGAACAGACTTTGAATAAGCACAAGTGAGTAATATTACATACAATAATGATTATTTTTTTAACATCTTTAGGCAAACATGTTTTTCTTTGTTTGTTTTCCCCTAAAGTGCAGAAAATACTGCAGTACTTGCTTGAAAGAAGAACCTTTTTCACTTATCTTCACACACACAAAAAAACCCACAACAATTTATGTCTAGATTCTTCTGGTTACTCAGTATAATCAGAAATACAGTAATGTTCCATCTCTTCATTAACATGCAGAGATGTCAATAAAAGACATTACATATAGAGAGAGATACAATGAACAGTTGCATTCTGGTAATGTAAATAACATTGCCAGAGAATCATAACCAGTTTAGCTCTAGTTCCCCCCAACCCCCTGACTCACTGAGATACACCTTCAGTAATATTCCCAGGTTTGAATATGGTCATAGTACAAGTGAAAACTCCTACCCAAACTAATCCACAGTTCTGTCAGTTTTTATCTTAAATAGCTTGGTATCATTTAAAGCTGAAAGGATGCCAAATACCAATGGAACTTAATTGAGCGGCATGGGCTTGTCTTTTAATGTAGAAGAGGTGGTTGTCCCATGTTCCATCCATAACCACCTTGAACAAAAGCTCTCCCTCCCTGGGCAGCCCCTTCTAGGTACATATCTCCCGATACAGAATTTGCTGAACACATAGCAGGAAATTTTACCTTTTTAGCTATGATCACTGCTTTACCTTCCTGCTTGGATTCTTGTCAGTTGGTAGTTCCTACAATCACAACACTTAAAACAGAAAGCAGTGGCACAGATGGAATGTCTATTGTGGTAAGTCTCCCCCATTTCTTTTCTGCTTTCCATTTTGAAATAACTAAGTCATATTGTCAGAGCCTCTCTACTGTTCTTCCAAAATGCAGGGCTAGGAGGAAAGTATTTTTTGTGTGTGTGCAGTAAATTGCGAAGGGGTGGCATAATATTGAAGGTACCGTTAGAATGGTTAGTGCTACCAAATGTATTGCCCATTGGTCTTCCCACATAATATTTAATGATATAAATCCAAAGACTGCAACACAGAAAAGTCTTCATTTTCCTTGAACAGGTATTTGAAAAAATACGGGAGAGATTGAACAACATATAAGCAGCCCCTTACTTGGTCTATAAAGAGATTTCCTGTTAGTGGTGGTTGGTGTTTTGTTCTGCAAATGATCAGAAGTATTCAGTAACACATTACGAAGCACCCTTTACTATGAGGAAGGAAAGGAATGAAAACATGATCCTCAAGTATAAGAGAATTTTTGCTGTAACAAATCAATTGGTGTGTAATTGTATTAGTGTAGGCTCCTAGGAAACTAGTCTTTTCCCCTTCTCTTCCCCCCAGAACCTTTAAACTGGTGGAGGGGTAATTTCAAAGACAGGAGATCTTATGTTTCATGAAAACGAGTCAGGCAGAGACTGTATGACTCGTCCCCGTGTATACACGTAACACTTTTTCTGCTCCACTGACTCCAGGCTCAAGATCAGATCCATTGGAACCAGCGTTTCTGTAGCTTTCTTGCTCACAGGACTACTTAATTTTGTAAGCAAGCATTACACAATTTTATTAAATTGGATGTAATGTTGGCTACCCTGCACTTTCTGTGGCATTTGGCCAGCTGAAAATGAATTTGTAGCCTAATCTCCTTTTGACCTGAAAAACAAATTCCCCAAGCTTGTGAATTGAAATAAATAATTTTAGAAGCTGAAATATTCTCAGTTGCGATGGACTAGAAGGAACCCGAATCGCTAACAGGATTTCATTCAAGGATAACATTATTTCACAAATCAATTTGTTTGCATCTAAACATGGTTTTGGTTTATTCATTCTCGCTTTTTGTACAAATTGTTTCCTAGATAATGCAAACATGATTAGTAATACTGAGTAACTATTCCATGTTTGTCTGGAAAGCTGCGAGGGTTGTAAGAGGTTATAGTGTACAACTTGAGTCCATTTATTTTTCACATCTTCTATTAATATTTCCTTCCTGAATTTCCATTTAAGATGACCATAAGCCTTTTCTTCTTTCAATGAAAATAATGTGCTGAAGTTTACTAAGTCTGAATGTCTCATGATCAATAACACATGGAAGTTATTTAACAGCCATCTTCTGTGACTAATTTCCACTGAGGCTATGCAAAGTATTTTAAGTAACATGAATTCTAATGTAGCTGTCAGTATTGCTGCACATCTAAACTCTGCATTTAACACTGGTGTGTCCATATGTGATGAAAAACCACTTTCATCTTTCCTAGCCTTTAAAACAACATTATCAGCTTCCTCATGAGTATCTGCTAAGGGTTTGAAGTCCAAGAAATAACATCTAAGTTCAGTTAATTTGGGGAGAAACGTATCTTTCAGTGCTTTATATAACTTAGTAAGGAACTTCTCTGGTGTAGGGTCTCTACTTGCTTTGATGCTTTCAGATTTTCCCTGTAGATGCCGAGCTTTAACTTGGGCTCCAACTTCTCTGAAATGAATCCTCAGAAAGTAATGTATTTTTCTGTATTGTTTTCTAATAGTTTTTATATGATGGTTTTCTCCTTGACTTCTTACCTTACACACTGTAGCACTATGCCTTTTCTTCTCTGTCTTGCTGTACTTTCGTCTACATTGATATAAAATACACAGTATTTTTTCTGACAAAAGAGCATGCAGTAGACACCCTAGGAATTGAAGCTTATTCAAATTTTTCTTTGCACCTACATTTTTATACAACTCCAGTTTTTTTATTTCAGAGATGAGAAATCTACATTCAGCATTTTCTCCCATTTGAAATCCTGAAATTTTCTCAATAAACTTTCTCTTCAAAACAACATTATAAATGCCATACAGTGAGCTAGGTGATGTGCCGTTATGGAAATAGGTATGTTTTTTCCTAGTTGCAACCTCCAGTGATAGAAATAAGTTGAAAATAAAATTGTTCAGTTCACATTTTCTGTGCTGCTGACTACCCATCCGGTCTCTTTGTGTCATCAAGGCAGAAAGAAAGACCATGTCATTAGACCTCTCTTTGACAGAGTACGGGAATCCTGTAAGGAACGAGATAGCGATATATATATTGGCGTGATCAGCAAATGGTTATGTGAATAAAACAAGGGAATCCTTAGAGAGGGCAGTGCTTCTCCAGCCAACACACCTGGCTGGATAATGTATTGTTTCAGGAATGGACCTGATGAATACACTTCCTGACTTCTAGTGTCTGAAATGTTAACTGTAAAATTTAAGGTAAGACTTAGAACAGTAGTGAGAATTTTAGAAGAAGGCAAGACAAAAATAAAACCATCAAGGAAGGTACATTGCTTAATATTAGGGATATACACCAAGCAAAGGGTAAATACTCTACCCAGTAGACTACTTCTAACCATTACCAACCTCTTAGTATTTTCGTTTAATTTGAATTAAAATCTTGTGCCAGAAAGCTGACCAATACGCTAGCAGTGGTATCTCACCCTCATATCTTACAATAAATAAATAAATAAATAAATAAACAGTATCAGCTGAAGAAAGGTACTTCTTTTCTACATCTGGTAAGTGTATTCTGAAACAAACCAAATCCTTGACATATTTCACAAGTATAAATTTTGAAGCTACTGAATGAAGAGAGTCCTCAACTCCTTTGGGACAATTGTATCAAAAGTTCATGGTACTACCCCGTGCTAAAAATTCCTATGATTGTCTCACATTCTCTTTGTAGTGAAAAAAGATTTCATATTTCTCATGCAATAAGAAACAAAATTATATCATGCTTTTATCTATTCATCGTTGAAAACAGTATCTCACAAAGTTCAAACATAGGTTATAGTGATTTCTGTATAATTTGATACACCTTTAAAAATACATAAAACTCTGCTAAATGCAACTTTATGTATTAATTGCAGTTTTCTCTAACACAGAAGTAGGCCTCTCCTCTTACAGCCTACTTTCTTTACTTAACCCCCTTACCATTTCAACCGCTACAACTTTTGTGGTTGCTCTGCACGTCGTTTTCTCACCGTTCTTCCATGCTAATGCTTTACTCTGTAATTATTTCTGAAAAACAAACAAAACGTGAGTTTCACTAATGAAAGCTTCCTCCCCAGCTTTTGTCACAGAGTTCAATCATTTCATTTTAAGCGTACTCACTGGTGCAGCCATTGCTGCTTGTGGTCTCAACCAGGTTGGCCCCACACTCTGATGAACTTGTTCTGGGAATGGATGCTTTCCTGACCGTAAGAAACAAAAGAGACATCAGGGATGAATAAATAAATAAACAACACAGAGAACAAAAAGAAGTTATCAGAGAAGACACATTAATTAAATGACCCTTCTACCAGGGGAGAGTAACACAGGTCTTCTGCAATTACTGTCTAATTAATACTCATAATTTCTGAGAAGCATGTATTTGAGGGAGAACAACAGAGATCAGAGGCAGGAACAGCACTTGCAACTAGACAGCTTCTCTCCTGAAGTTAATGTTCCCATTCCAGTCTGATTTCTCAGGTCTTTATTAAACAGCGAGTAAATACCTCAAAATTATTTACCAGTAACTCTCAGCATTTGGAAGTGAAATGTCAATAGTGTCATATTTTCCACACTTTCTTGAGGAGAAGCAGATCCTTTAGATAGAAATGATCACTTGTTTCTTTCCCTCTTCCTTTTAATAGTAATTAGACATCTGCGCTCTTGAGAAAAGTCATGAGCTATTCTCTTTTCTGTCCAGTTTGTGTCCTGTGGTGGTATAACGCCTCCACAAAATCTGTTGTCTTGGATAGCTCAAATGGCTTTATGCCTAGACCCTGTTGTTTTGGCTGGCTGAGTTCCCATTCATCAATATAAGCTTGTCATACAGGTTATTTGGCATTTCAATATGACTTGCAATAAAGTATAGCAATGAATTGCAGATTTATTTTAGTTTTCCCTAGGGTTTTTTTGTTTTCCCTCTGGGCTGTGTGCATGGCACTCTGCACCATGATTTTTTTAAAAAGCTGTGTTATGTGAAATCTGTGCTAATCAGCTACCTTTCTAAGTTGTCTTCCAGTAAGCCTTGTACAGTATGTTTCTGGAGTAGGAAGGCCAGGTGGACCTCTACTGACACCTGAATTGCTTGTAACAAAATGTGCCATTTGTTCCCCAGTAACAATGTAATAGCAGGGATTTTGAATACTTTCCTGTTTTCCTCAGAGGACAACAGTAGACCTTATCAGTGCTTTTCACAGGCAGGGTGCTGTATGTGTTTGAGAGCAGCTTGATTTGGTTTTGCTCTGCTTCCATGTACTGGATCGTGTACTTCCATCTGCTCACAGGTTATGCAGCACCTAAAAAGGCGCTGCACCCATACTCCAAGACTTTTTAAAAAAATTATTATTAAATAGTAAATCACTCTTATAACACCAGTTCTGATTTAAAATGTGTATATGTGTGTATATCATACATATGGATATAATTTACATTCACAGTCTTTGCTAAAAATACAGTTGTTGGCATGATGTCCCTTTCCTAGAAGCGTTCAAAGTCAGGTTGGATGGGGCTTTGCACAGCCTAAACTATTGTGTCCTAATATGTATCTAGATGTCCTTATCCAATAGCTAGACATAGCAACATGCTGAGCTTCGAGAGGAGTGCATCAAGCAGGAGTGAGCGTGCTCTTTAAAGATTGGGAGTCCCCCTTTGACAGAGAGTTGACATTTATTGCCTATGAAGAAGCACAGTCCTGGAAATAAATAGGAAGCTAAAGTGCTGAACATTACTTTTGGGTGTGGACAGCACTGTTCTTATGGTGATATAAAATTGTTCTACGAGACTCATTTTTGACATAGTCTTTTCTTTGCAACTGTTAAAGATTCTTCATCATTTTTCATAAAAGGAAAATAAACCAACTCACTACTACCTAAATGATTATATTCTATTTACCTGAAACTCAGAGAGAGGTCTAAAGTAGCCATTCCTTCAGCAAGTTCCAGCAATAGTAGGAGGTTTAATCTAGATAACTGTTTATACTTTCCAGTTATAAGCTGTTTTTTTTTTATCACCAGTCCTTCAGCACTCCTGAATTCCCTCTTCCTTCCCTACATTCTCTGCTGTTCCTTTCACTCAGACCTTCATTCCCCTTCCTCTATTGTTATTTCACTCTACTTTCCATCATTCTTACTCTCCAGCCATTTCAAATACTATTTCTTCATTATCGTCGCCTTTTCCTTGTAGGTTTAATTTCTTAAGCTATATCATTGTGAGGAATCCTTGTATATAATCAAATACAGCATGAAATCAGCCTAACAGCAGATTGAAAAAAAGTAAACCCTTGACCGATAAAAACGTGACAAGTCAGCTAAATATAAAAGGAGAGTTGTTTCCCAGCATTCACCCTGAGCTTTTCCTATGCAGCCCTTCTCTTCTACAGGCTACTTTCATCATTACATACAAGTTTTATAAGCAGAGCAATGATATGCTTTCTCCTATCCTTGTATGCTGCATGAATTTGTTTTTGGGGAGCATTAAATGGACGTGCACATCCCTGGTCCTGAAATCTGCCACAAGCAGCCTGAGAGGAAGAAAACTTGGAAAGGAGGGCAAATGCAAGTGATGACAGTGACAAAATAATACAGCATTGATTTCCTAAAATCTAAAAGAGCTGATGCATAATTGTAGAGAATAAGTTTCTATATAACAAGTTGCAATTAACGTCTCCTCTTCCGCATTCTCTCAGATCACATTATGTACTAAAAACACACTAGAATCCTCTGCTTAAAGTGCCACAGAAATGCTTACTTACACACAATATGGGGGAAGAAACTCTGCTTTCTTCTTTTGGATCAAACATATTTGTTAACAAAGTGTAGTAGTGAAACTTGATAGCATAATATATTTCTCTAAAACTTAGATGCAATATATCCTGTCAAAGAGGACAAAGTCAGTGACAACACAAACTTTCAGTTAACCCTTCCAGGCCTCAGTTCCACCGTCTTCTAATATGTTATGATACAGCTGGTAGGGCAAAACAAATTATATTAATGACAGCTGCTAGCAATTATCCTTGTTTGTACATCTGAGGAGAGGAGAATAAATTTAAGTAACTAGTTAAGACTTCTCTGATACATTGGTTACATCAGTCAAGAAATAAGGACTTTTTGAAGTAAAGTGTTTCTTTTATAGAAGAGTTCCCTAGTATGTGATGATTGTGTTACACCCACCTTCTGGAGTGTTCAAGGTGAGATAAGTCAGTTTTTAGAGAGTAATGTTCTTTTCTGTACTTCAAAGAAATTAATTGTGATTTTTATGAGATTTCCTAAGTTAGCCTAGTATGTATGCTAGATTTAAGGGCAACTGTGTTAAGATTGAGTTGCTGCCCTTGTTTCTGTATTAAAGAGGCTCTACTTGTTCTGCCAGTTAAGTAAAGACTGAGTAAATTGATCTCCTATAAGTAAATAGTGTTTGAGGCTCACCTTACAACTATGTAAGAGAAGATTTGTGTAGGCCTGAAACTTTTAAGCTTGTGTACTCTGTTATCCAAGGCTCTTTGACCATAAAACTCAGTAGGCTGTCTCCAGCCTTCATCTTATTTTATTGTATGCAAGACAAAATGGTTTCCTGAATGGATTAGTTTTTGAATTCTCTGCTCTCTGAAACAGTTTTTCCTCTTTTCAGAGACAAGGTTTGCCTCTAAAGAAACAAAAGGTTATAGTGAGACTTGCATGATATTCTGTTCTGGTAACTTCATAGTAATCTGCAAATACTCTTGCTAACTATTAATGTGTGGCTGCACTGCTGATAAGACAGGATTAATTTAATTAAAGTGACTAAGGTAAGGGGTATCCTCTACAAAAACTTTATTTAATATGAACTTTGTTTGTCAAATACTCTGAAATCTCTTCTAAATGTCCTCAGCTATGGGAAAAACAGGAACCCGGTGGGTTTCTGTGACAGCAGCTGAAGTGAAAGTAGACTGGCTCTTCCCTGAAAGGCATGGATCAGAGAGGTTGATTTGGCAATACGATTATGTAAGAGCAAAGAACAGAATTGCAAGAACCTTAGGATATCATAACTAAGGAGAAATGCAGAAGAGCAGCAACAGAAAGAGGCTGTAAGCAAATGATCGCTAATAATTAAATACATGTTAACAGCATAAGGGAAAGTAAGCTCTTGCAAAAAGCACTGTACCCTAAAAACGAGGAGGACATATGAGATGAAGTTGTCTACTCAGATGCAGAGTGTAAGCCTGTTTGGTGCAAGTCTACTGGTATGTGTATTTGGTGTTACAGCATCAAATAGATTGGGTTATTTAATCCTAATAACACGTTTTCATTGGGAGTTCTAATGTGCCTAAAACACTACAAAAATAGAACCTATGGCACTTGCTGTATAGCACCGACGTTTTCATCCTACTCCAGTGTGATTGATCCTGGGTAGATGAGTTAGCCCTCTGTTCTAAATTTCTAACTGTGTTAGTTAATGAGTATCTGTCTGGTTGGTTCTTGATTTTGATTCTTTACGTACAACTTTCCTCATTAAACTAGGATCTGTAAAGCATCAGTTAGTTTGGCTGCCAACTCAATGCACTGAAACAGTTTCTAATCACTTTGGTAATTTGTTTCTACTTCTAAATCTTTGGACAACATAAGGGTTGACCAATATTTGAAAATAACTCTAGGTATACTGTAAAATCTCTCTGAAAATAGTCTACTAGATGTATTGTGTTTTTTTTTTTATTTTTTTCTTTTACAAAGCAACTGAAAGTAATAGCTTAGAAAAGTCATTTAGAAGGAAGTAAAATACCATAAGCAACAAGTTGAGACATCCGCATTAATTATGCTGAATAACCACACAAACCTTATGGATAATGCATTACATACTTTTATATTCAAATAATTAGTACATGATTACCAGAAGAAATTTCTACTTGATTAAATAGCTTCAACACTCTGAAGCACTTTTACCTGCACAGGAAGTAGAATGTTCCAATTAAAAGAACTCCTAGCAGAAGTAGTGAAGCCAAGAGAACTGCAAACAGGTCACCTTTGGTTTGAGACTTGATGCTGGGCAGCAGAACTTCTTCACAACGGGCTCCTGTGTAGTTCTCAATACACCTGGAAAAACAAATTTTATATGGATTAGAGCGTATCTTGTATGTGAAGTCTAAAGGCTGCTTTTGATACTTAAGTGGTGTAAGAGTAGGGAGAGGTTTATATTAGTTTCAGAGCACACTTTCTTATAGAATTTCCACTTGCTTCTTATTTTTGGAATAAAAGTAACTGGGCATGTTGGGCATTAAGTTTGTATCGTAACCCACACTGCTTTCGTATGTTAAACTATATCTTTCGTTATATGTTCATTGGATGAGCAATGTATTTTGCAGTGATGTTTGCCTTCTTCACAGGCAAACTGAATTAAATCCACCTTTTCAGTGTTACCTGTGTTATCCCACTGGTTCTCATCTTGCATGCAGCAGACATGCTTTTTTCTTTTGGTGTAACTTTTTATTGCTCCTTGCTAACAAGCTGGTACTGTCAGCTGCATAGATAAAGGAAATGAGTGTTCATTGAGGCAAAGTGCACCTAAGACAACTGGCAAAGGTAGCTTATGAAGTGAAATAATTTATGCAGGGAAATGTTACATGCTTGGGGAATGACCCTCTCATTCACTGAGAGAACTACCTAAAGGATTTCCCTACTATGTTTATTTTACATATTGAGCTTCTTAAAACTTTTTCCAAAGACGAATCAAAATACATCAGGAGCTGCAGAAGAAGCAAAAATTCCCACTGCTTTACTAAGTATTGCACACAGTGCAGAAAAATATCTTGGATGCTTATACTTCTTTCAGACAGGACTCGTTTGCATGTACAGGCAGTCAGGTGAGGCATTCTAGGGAATGAGGCTTCTGAAAAGCTGGAATGAGCTAGCTGAAACTGAAGCTAAATTATTCTTTATTTGTCTTATTTTTTGCACTTACTCTTCAATCTGCAAAATTTTCTTGGAATTTATTGCATCACAGAAAACGGAAAGCACTTAATTCAGCAACTACATTCTGTATGTATTTTTCTTGTATGTATATTTGCTCCTTTCTATTTGAATTACTGAAGATCTTGCTCCTTGCTATTTCAGGCACCGAAGTTGTAATAATCTGTACTGTAAGCAATTTTGGGTTCTAGCTGAGGAAAGTGGGCTGAACTCCTTAATGTGCTTAGTGTTCTCCATTGGTAGTGGCAAGGTATAACTTCAGATGAAGGATTAAAAAGTTGAAGGGGGGAGGAACAGACAAGATGTCTAGCTTATTTAAATCTAACAAATGTATTACGATCAGTATACCACCGTGCGTGCCTGGTATGGTTCCCAGCACCAGTTTCCTGTAGCTTATGGACTACTATTTCAGTACTGCTGGTCTAAAGTTTTGCACAAAGAATTACTAGAATTTATTTTAATTCTTTGCTTTTGAAAATAAAATGGAAGATTTGCACAGATCACTGGGAGAGTGATCTGGGCCAGGGTGGGAACAGGTATCCTTATGTATTAAAGCTGTGCTGCTGATCAAACAGTCCCCGTTTAATAAGGACAACGTGAGACTATTCAAAGTTACTACATTTGAGTGCTGGGAGAAGGAAAGATAGGCAGGCTGCCCTGATTGCTTGAGATAATATTCCAGATACTTACTGTAAGTGTAGTGGCACTTCAGTAGCCTATTCCTGTACTATAGAATGCTTTAAGAATAGAAATGTAGTTTGAGTGGGGCATTGTTCTCTAGCAAGTGAGAGAAATGCTTTGTAGAGCTGAATAGAATAACAGGAATAGAAAATGGAATGTAATATTCATACAAGTATTCTTGAATACCAATGACACCTGGAGAATAATGCAAGGCTAAAATGATACAGGAAGAAAAAAAATAAATAGGCTTTGGCATCAAATGAAGACTTGTAGAAAAGTTCTAGAGAATGAGTATAAAATGAAGCAGGAGGAAGAAAAGATGGTCCTTCTAGCTGAAGAGAACTGCATAGGTAGGGTTAGGTTAAAATGTCACGGTTAGAGAACTGTTGTGATAAGGTAGACTGACCTGTCATTTACAGTCCATGGAAGCCACATTTAACATATGTTAAAAAATCAGAAACGCAATGCCAGTGTAGCAAAAAGGTTGTTGAGATTTTAGCCACGATGTACTAAATAGAAAGCAGAACCAGATGTTTAAGGCAGTCCTAAGCCCCAAAGAAGCAAAGGAGCGTGACAGCCTTGCATCAGTTTCTATAGGAGGCCTTAAAATACCCTCATGGTTTGTAAAGTGCTGAGCATACATCTTAAAGCATGTTCTGTGTTCTACTCTGGAAAATGTTGAGTATAAAGAGGGAGGGAACAAAAAATAAACAAAAAAAGCAGCACGCAACCTGTATCTTGTCTGAAATAAAAAAGATGGCGCTCAGCCATCTTTCAAGTAAGAGCACATGGAAATATCAGAACTTCACCTCAGGCAATGAAATCTTAATTCTGCACTGCGTTAATTAATGATTCTGGGACAGCTGCATATCAGGTGCTGAGGCAAACATCTTTCAGCCCCATGTTCGATGATACACCTGAGGCGGCTGCTTTTACAGCCTTCTCTGTTCTGCTGCCTGTTTGTTTATGTAGTACAATTGAGCATTCCTGGGTTTGAAGCTCATCTTGTCTGTGGTGACAGGTGTGCCTTTTGCTGCTAAGGTCATTAATTCAGTGCTAGAAAAGGAACAAAAGAAGATGGCAGCTGAGCAACTTCGTGTTTTAACATACATCAGCTGTATTTAAAAGCTGCTTTGTTGTACTGGGTGGGGAGGGTCAACTAATGTTTTGTTTCTATTAAATATCTTCTATGTATATATATATCAATTTCTTAATAGTGTAAATAACGGAAATGACCAAAAGTAAACAGTCGCTCTTAACTTGTTAGCATGCAACAAAATGTGTTTCTAAAGAATGATGCAATTTTCCCACTTACGTTGTGGAATTACTTCCAATGACACTGCATCAGGTAACGTGGACTATTTTGAGCACAACACATTTGTCTAAATAAATAGAATGCCAAGGCAAATGTGTTTTAAGATATTTTTACATTTTGCTGGTACGTTCTTATTGCATTTCCCCCTTCTAATCAATGCTTCACAAACAGTGATGGCAGCCTTTGATGCTAAAATTCTGATTCAATTGTTGTGTTGGTGGGAGGTGATCATTTGAGAGCACTTGGAAGCTATAGGTGGGATCTGCAAGAAGCCTGTATCATAGAAACTTTGAACAACTGTGATGATGCCAGTCTTGAAGATCCAGAATGCCAAATATTTTTCTGAATTCTGCTGAATAGCAATGCATTTTTTTCTGTTGTTTCTATTCACATCACTGCTGATTACTAAGATATCTGTGTGTAAACAAAACCTTTCTCATCTATAATTAGCCTCCTCTGACTGATTAAGGAACATGCTTAGAATGAGGACATACTTAAATAGAAGCATTCTATTTAAACCCATATAACTTCATAATCAACCATTAGATACAGAGGAAAAGTACTTGATAATTTAAATGCTATAGGATTGCCTGAGTATAACAGAAATGCTCTTATAGCGGTACTTTTCTGCTTCAGCAGATTATAAAATCTTCTAGTACCTGAATTACAAATGACTTCATTTGGAGCTCTTTTAAAATAGTTATCTATGCTGATTGAGTTGTGCTCCTGAAGATGGAGTTTATCTGAATACTTGTTACTTCATCAGATATACCTTTTTTGTTATGTAGTCCAGCAACAGTTGAGAGTGGGTGCTTTGAAATCTTATCACCAATGCTGTTTAGTCTATTTTTTCTATTTAAGCATTTTAATATCAATAATAAGGGGTTCCTTCTTGAAAAAGAAACAAACATGCATATATCAACATGCATGAAATTTTACTTTGTGTGCACATAATATTTATTTTACATCACAGAATTTTGAGGTTTATCATCTAAAACAAATAATTTCAATGCAGCGCTCCTGTGTTTTCTTCTCACTTCTGGATCTGATTTATTATATGACAGTGATATTGTGTGTATATTTTTAAATGAACATTTACCAAAAAATTATTTTCTCACCTACTACCTGAGTTTGTTTAGATTGAACTGTCCCATATAAAACAAAAGAAAGAAGTATTTGAATTAGACACCTTAGAAAAGACTGTTTCCTTTGTCTGCTTCACTCTATTGTTATTTATAGCTCATGATTGGAGATGAAGCAGATGCTGTCTTAGGGAGGAAAAAAGGTATATGCAGTAGGTGTCTGAATGTCTATTATTATGTTATGTAAATTCATTAAATTAACCATAATTTATCTTGATAAATAATAACTAAGAATTAGTAAATACAGAACCATGACAAACTAAAATTTAACTTGGCATCGCCTGATGTCTTTGTAAAAAAACAAAAAACAAACAAAAAAAAAAGAGGGCAGTATTTACACAAGAAACAAATAACAAATACACATGCAAAAGCAGGAAATGTTTCTTTTTCCAGTGTGCAACCTGAGCTCCAAAGGGAAAAATGGACCCATAAACTAATGGCCTAAGAAACATCTATATATGCTTCTAGATGTTTCTTTAGCAAGTGGTCTGTCACTGTAAATATTGCCCTTCCAGTGTTTCAGTGAGATTCAGAGAACACAGCAAGTCTTGAGTTACGTGTTTTGTTTTTTTTCTCCCTTAAGAGATTATATTCCTTTTTGCATGCCTCCTCCTTTTGTTCAGGTCAGGCCATTTTTATGTTGTCAGAATTTTTGCAATATAATTCACCTGGAAGAAAAGCTGGCAAAGTACTTTGCCATTCTGAATGCCTTTCCTACAGCTTATTCTCCATTAGGCAAAGGGTATTTTGCTCCTTTCTATATTGTAATGAGAGGAGGAAATATGGCCCTAAATATAGATATCATTTTGAATGCATACATAACTGAGTACCGTTGCATCCATCAGACAAGTATAGCCCAAGTACATGATTGTTTTTCCTCATTGTCATCTCTGTGGGCCAGGTAAGTAATCTGAGCGTGAATTACTGAATTTGGGATAGCCAAGGTAACAGGTATTTTCTTTCATGTAATGGTGTAACAGTACATTCTTAAAGAAGCAAAATGGAGAAAGTTTTGAGACAGCTACTGTCCAATATTTGAAAACACAAATTTTAGTGTCACTAACCTGCAGAATGGACTGGATACAGTAGGAATCATATAACAAATTCCTCCATTTAGACAAAAAGATCCATAACTGGTGCCACAGAGTTCTTCATGATCTTCAAAATAAGACCAAAATAAACACAATGAAAAATGGGGATTTCTGGATTTTTATCAATAATTATACTTTTTTTTTGGGGGGGGGGGGGGGGGTGAGGAGGACAGCTTCATTTTAAGAAAAACAAACTAGAACAACAACAAAAAAGCACGCTATCACTACACTAGGAACAAATATGGAATCAGGCTTGCCTTCCAGGCTAGTAGTGTATGGCATTATCCATCTTGCAGAGTTGTTTTGTGCAACTACATGCAAAAAGATAACAAATCTGTCACTGTATCAGATAGAGAACACTAAGATTATGAATAAATTTTAAAAGTTTATCTTGTAGGGACAGGAACTTTTGAATTTTCCATTACCTCATTTGCCTTTTGTGACCACAAGCAATACAAAATAAAGGGATAAACATAATATGAAGTCCAGCTTGTCCTGTTACATTGGCACAAATCATTTTGAGCTTAACTAGTTTCTGTGAGAGGATCAGAGTCAGTACAGATAATCCCAGAATATTCCCAGCTGTGGCCCAGGGCATTTTAAACCTTCTTCAGGCTGTATTAAGAACTGAATCATAGCAGTTGGACACCACCAGTTTTTCCTCAGCCTAATTAACAAAGTACCTAGCCCATGAAGTGTCACATACATAGAAGACTGTTACAATGCAATTTCCACAGATCTTTTTTTTTTTTTTTTTTTTTTAATGCACTTCATGCAAGAAGCCTAAGTTATGTTTTAAACACAACTAGGCATTCTAATGAAATGTCCAGGACACTGATGCTGGCACTTACAGAATCAATTGTCCATTATATGATAAATGCAATATCTGACTGCAATTGCGTTCTTGATGACAGCAGTCTAAATTTGGAAGTTGGACTGCATATATTTAATGTGTCAGTAACTCATTTTATATATATTCATGTATATTTATACTTTCAGTCTTATGAAACCACAATATCTCAATCAAAAGTAAAATAGAAGAGTCTTCTGACATCTCAAGCCTGAGAATCATGTGTTACCTCACGCTTCAGGTGTTGTTTTTGCTGTTATTTCTCCCAGAAGTTCTGAAAATCAGAACTCTGCTGTGTTTATTTTATTTATTTTTATTTATGCATGGAAGACATGCTCTATACAAAATACAGTGTTGTTTACAAGGAATTGAGATTTTAATTCTTTGTTTCTCAGAAAACAAATAATTTTGGTTCCACTTTACTCCAGCAGGAAAAAAGGAGGAAGTGTGGTCATAAGACATTCTTCCTTAAAGGGAGCTTCCATGGCTTTGTGCGTAGAATAAATCTGACCTTTAAAAGTAGTAGTAAAGCTTAGCTACCCCTTACCCTGTGCAACAAACACATCACGCACCCTGGTAGGTACTGGGCCATCTTTAGTAATTCTACTGTGTCTTTTCACACATTTTTCCATTTCTACAATGTCATATTGACACAGGAGTGTGGATGATGTCCATATATCGTTTTAAGACCAAGGCAGTTCTATCACAGAGATCAACAGGAATTCAGTTTCATGTTTGGCTATCAAAGTGTGAATATCCAAATGGTAACTAGACCTTTTAGCATGTGTGCAGATAAGTTAGGGACCTGGAGGAGAGATGTAAGGCTGGAAAGATTGTTGATGTTTGACCTTATTGCACTGGTTCAGGATTTGGCATAACAGATACGTGTGCTTCACCTATATTACTAGGAGGTAAATTGAAAGTAGTTATTTTAACTCTGAGGCTTTCTGTGCTTGTCTACTGGCAAATCACTTATTGCAAATTCACTGTAAAAGACTTAATATTATTTTGCATGAGTAACACTATAACTACAATTAGAATAAAATGGCATCAGAAAAAAAAGGACATTTTTGTACAAGAACTACAAATGATTATATTTTAGCCTTTTTGAACGTAACAGTAGAACTTCCGTGGCAGTGTAACTGAATTGAAGGCCATATCCTACCTTAAATGGAAAGAGAGGATACTGAATGCAAGAACACTGTATCAGGATATCCATGCAATTATAAGAACTAAGAGAAAAAGCAAAACTCTCAACTTTGACCTGGTCTCAACTCCATTAAGTATCTGAGGGAGTCAAATGTTGTTGACATTCTAGCAGATGGAGACGTGAGATAGTAGAAGGCAGGCCCCACAGAAAAACGTCTTCAGACAGCTCAGGGAAGCCTTAAAAGAAGTTCTTGTGAGAACTTGATAACTTTCTTAAAATTCTGCCTTATGGTTCTATGCCTTTTCCTTATTTTTATGCAGAAATATACCTGTCTTTTTTTTATACTGGCAGAGCAGTAGAGTACTGATGTAAACTAGATGCCTCAGTCATTCAGGTCTCAGAACATCTGGGAAAAAAGATCCTCTCGCTGTAACAGTGTGATCCATGTATTAAGGACCAGTTCTGCAATCCAGCTAGGCATTTCTGTTCTGGAAAAATACCTCAGGCACTCTGTCTTACGAAAAGCGAGGGACAGAGAACAAAAAGTGCCTAGGAGGCCTTCAAAACCTTTTCGGTTATAACTACAGACAATTTCCCTACAGGCTGTTTCTTTCTAGTGCTAGACATTTTTTCCAATGCTAAGGGAAAAATGGTAACCTTAATTTTACCAGAATTGTGATATTTGAAGAAGTGCCTACATCCATGCGGGCCAGGTGCTCCGTTTTCCAACCAGCTGTGCTTTTAATTAATCCTATCTTGTGTATTAATATTTTGCTACTACTTAATGAAAGTACCTGAGTAATGCAGTATTAAGTAGAGCACACAGTTATGAAAAAGAATAAAAGAATATTCAGGATGCTACTAGTAGTGGGTTTTGATACAAAAATATGTATTATTGTATTCCATACCCACTTTACTGAAATAAAGTAGCTTGGATCAAATTTGAAAGCTACAGCTCTGGACAGGAGTGTATGGAACAGTTTATCCCTTTGAATTTAAAATCGGTGATGCAGAAGAATATAATGGAAAATCAGAAAGGTTTCAGTACAAGGAAAAATCCAATTATATTAACATTGGGGAATGTATTATGATTTTTCATGATATAATAAGTTAATATATTAAACTAAAAATGCCGATTACATGCTTTGAAAGTTAAATGCATACTACATTCAGACTAGTATAATTAAAATAGAGAAGTTTAACAAGTCGAGTGATGGTGGGCAATTAAAAAATATGAAAGTTTTAACTTCTCTATTAATGATTGCAGAAATGCTATCAACATATGTTCTACATACTATGTCTGTATGTATCCTTCTATGTGAGAGATTAAATAGAGAAATAGGACACGTTACTTTTTTAATTAAAAAAAGTAATCTTTTACTGGCAGGGGGGTTCGCAAAGAATGAAACAATAATGCTCTTTTAAAAACTAGTTTGATTACTTAAAACTGGCAGAGGTAACAGCAGCTTCTAAATACACTGATGCACAATTATTTTTTTCAAGAACATGCATGAAAACCTGCCCCTAAACTGTCTTGCCTGTTTGCATTCAAACTTTTTTTAACTTGGCCGTACTGTCTATTAAAAAGAAAAAGGCTCAGTACCACCTTAACCCTCAAAGAACTATACTAGCCTTGATAATCCACATTGCCTCAGCTGTCACGCCTAGTCCGGAGGACAAAATACTACATACTGCCCAAACCTGAAGTCTGCTAAAACACAAGGAAAAGGGGACTTGTGGGAAACTGACAAATCAGCTTTGGACTGTGTGATAATCGATTAAAACCTGTGAAATGTTAGGAACGATCAAAGCAAACATCTTAAAGAATTTGTTCCACTGTCTAGTGAACTAGTTTGCTGCCTAGTAAGTGAAGGGAGTCCCACAGAGCAGTTGTTATGATCCCAATGGCAGCTGTTGAAATCAATGCAACTTTAATGAATACTAATTATACATGTATACATATCCAAGTAAATACCTGGAAGAAGTTACCTGTTCGCATATTATTCCAACAACAATTTTTAATCTTGATCAGAGGCTATTCTTCCAAAACAGCACCTAAAAACAAACACGTAAACGTAGCATGTCATTATTAATCCTTGTGACCTTTTCCCCTGAAGAAACAGCTATTGGAATGCATCTTACAGTGTTGCTGCTAAGATATTTCTTGTACTTTGACAGCAATATTATATGTACATTCCATTAATTCAGAGTTAATGGCAAACATTCAAGTATACTGTCTAGTTCTCTTAACTTCTACAGGCAGAGCTACAGAGTGAAAGCAAATTCATACTAAAGCATGCTTAAATGCCAAGAAGGTTTTTTGTGTGTTTTTGTTTGTGTTTTTTTAAAGAAAACAAACAAACAAAACGCTGTGCCATGGTTATTCAGAATTGTATTCCTGATGCTTTTAAGCCATCTAAATTATTGTTTCTGGCTAGCTAATTATCATTTGCACCTTGATAGTCAGTGCACATAATTGACTCAGTCCTCAGACTGATTATTATTCAGTCAGGTAAGATCTTAGTGGTAGAATTCTTGCATTTCACAGATATGAACAATTTATTTCTTGGAGAGAGCATGGGTGTTTCACTTGAGTACTTCTTGCATCTGAAGGTGAGGTGAAATTAGTAATCTAGGCTGTGAAGTCAGCAAATCTAGATTTGGACTATTATTTTTAAAATATGGAATAGAAACTGTCTAGACAGAAGCCAACCTTCAGTTTACATTGCTATAAAGCAACGTAAAGAAATGATTCTGTCAACATGACAACTCTACAACCACCTACCATTATTACATTCTCTTTTCTTGTAAGCTGAACTCAAGGCTTAACATACCAAATTAGTTACTAAACAAGCCTAACATGAAAGTTTTTTCCTTTTCAGTGTTTTTATTTTTTTGTCTTAATTATATTTTAGAGTGTAAATAAAATAAATAGTCAGGCAAACTATCCTGTATTGGAAGAAATGCAAAGAAACAGACAGTAAAAGAATCCTTATTTCTCTTTCACCTTTAAAGAAGATATAGTATTTCTTCTCCTTGGACCACTTACATGAAAGTTCTTCCTCAGTTAAATGATTTTTGCCCATTAAATGATCAAATAAAATAAATTGCCCATTTCACCAGAAATAACTTCAGCTTTTAGTAGTACAAAGGAAACTTTCTCTAGAGGCCCATTTCAAAAGCTATAACGTGTTTGTACTTACTTTATAAGCAGACAGTTCTATTTTTCTTTGGCCCTTAAATGGCTTCTCTAGCTCTTTAAGTGTCCTGTCCATACAAGAAAATCTGAAATGGCAGTTCCCTGTGATACCAGGCTGTAACAGCGACGTCACCACCCAAAGGCTGTCCTCTTGGGCTGTCTCGCAGATATGCAACTTTGCTTTCTTTGTGTACACAACCACGATTAAAATAACATGTGGCACAAAGGAACCAACCAATGTGATCCACTTCAGAACTAAAATCCTGTTTTCCACAAGAAATAGGTCAACCTGGAGATGATTATTTTCAGCATCTAAGATCTGGATTCTGTGTATATTATTAAAAAGGCTTCAGACTTACACAGTTGTGCAGTGCACTGTGGGTGAGGTTACAACAAAGACAAACATGAATGCGGAGGCCAAGTATAGAGTAGGGTAACACCCCATTATGCTCACAGAATCGCTTGTGTATTTTATAAAGGTTACCAGAGCTGAAATTTACTGCAGAATGCAAAACATTCACCCAATGCGGTATATATAAATTGTTATAAAAATATGCAGCAGTCAAGAGTCTGATTAAAAGCTGCATTTTATTAGAGCAAGCAGTGCTTTATAATTTACCTTCCCTTTTCTCAGGATCTCCCACAAAACTATGTAAGATCCAATAGCTCTCCTAACAGAAAATATAAATAGGATATAACCTACATTTCAGACTAGTTCCTTTATCAGATTTAATCAGGCTGTGGGTCCTTGAACAGCCAAAAAACCTTGATTTTGCTGTTGCCAAAAGGAGATCTCCTATCTCCTTTCCTTCATCTTACTGCCAGGTATGCACCATCTCTCTGCTGCTACGGGTACGTGTTGAACATTTTCATGAGATGCTTAAGGTCTGATCCAGCAGAGAATAACTTGGAGGAAGCTGACAGTTTTTTACTGCATCAGTGTGTTGTGTGTTGAATGGATGTGCTATGCACGTCATCAGTTGTTTGGACTAGGACTATACTTGTTCAGTGTACTACAAATTTACAAACTGACTGCAGAGAATGAAATAATTTAAAGAATACTTTTTTGGACTGTTGCTCACATATTCACAAAAATTAGGAGTGGTGAAAAGGGGAGTGAAAATATCCCCTAAACAATCCAGGGGTATATATGTATAACTCTAATTTGTGTTTAAGTTTTGATAACAAGTATCACAATTTCAGACTTACTTATTTTTAAGACTTAAAAGCAAATCATTAGGTACCCATGCATTTATATAAGCAAATATTTTTCTCTGAGATGTTTGTTTCACTCTTACCAGAAGTTTAGGTATGTATCAGAGCCCAAAACAGAAAAAATCAGGCTACCTCATTAGAAAAATAAATTGATGTATGGTGTCATAAGGCAAAGAAAACAAATTGTTACAGCAAAAACTGTTGCTAAACCTGATTCTAACTTGTTTCCATCTGTGCAGTGAATGCAGTGAACCAGTACTTGCAAGACAAGGGATTGTTTGTTCATCCACCCAACACTTTCCAAACTCAGTCTTCTTTTAAGACACAGCTGCAGCTTACTCTCAGAGAAACTAGGAATGCAATTCTGTGCATGTTCAAACATTTACGCTGCATGCACCTTGGGAGATCTTTGGAAGATTACTTTGTATGTCAGGTTAGAGTATTTTAACCGGAAATTTAGTCTATTTTGCTCTATGCCAGTTTACTTTGCTGAAAACAATTCAGGTCAGTTCTACCCTTTTTCCTACACATTTGTCATCTAAACCAATATTAATATTAACAATACATTGTTTGAAAGGTTGGTTTATACATTAAAGTTAGGTCACCTTGTATACTGAGATATATATACCGATACCATTTCAACTTCTTCGGTTACTTGAAAGTCCTGTCCATCTTCATCTTCATGATCTGAATCTGTTAACAAGGGCTTCAGTTTAGGAAAGGATTTAAATCATGTTTAGAGTTAAACATATCCTAGGCCCCTGTAAATCATCAAATTAAAGCATATTCAAGTACTTTGCTGAACTGGGTCTGTGAGGTAGGAACTCTGTCATGTGCCCCTTGCTGAATGCTGAGAAAGCGACAGAAGCACTGGGTTACTGTTCTGTAGCTGAGAAGTCACAGATTAAAGTGAGCCACATGGGAAAATGCATGCACGTTTGTGCTTCTTGGGTGTTGGAGCACTAGGGGAAATAATACATTTCTGCTTTTGTGGGAGCAACTACTGGGTTTTTGGGAAGACTGAGGGCTCAAACCCCAGACTGCAGCGTGCTCAGCTCTCTAGCAAACACATGCACTAATGTACAGCTGTATTGGTGGCTGGGAAAAGCCTTGGGAACTAATCAGATTTGTCTTAAAATAAACCCATGCGCTTTACTCCCATACGCTTAGAACAGTGAATTGTTATAACCACTTACTTCTGTGTACTTTTAATGGCTAACTATTCTAAGCGTCTGCCAGATGCAGTATCCCCAAAAGATGATCACTGGAAGTCTTAATGAGCAGACAAGAAGAACACACTGAACAAGGATCTGGGGTTTGTGTTATGGTTCTTTGCTGTCCAAACATTCTCAGAATTAATTTCTATAAAAGTTCTCCCCCAAAATAAAGATCATTTCAGCCACATGACTATTTCAATCATACCCTGTTTGCTCATTTAGATTAAGTTGTACCGTATGGCTCTCTTCAGGAATAGGATTTTACTGCATTATGTACTTATTTTTAAAACAAAAGAAGTAAAATCTCATTCTGCCTCAGTACTGAGCTCAAATATTTGCGTACTGAAAAAGTTTTAGGAATTGTACTATCTCCTAGTAGGCTAATTAAACCTAAATGTCATTCTAAGACGTGTCCTTGGTATGTCCCAAGCAGTTAGCAGTCCTCGCCTCTTACTTCCTCTAAGAGCTGTCTTGAAGTCTTGTTAAAAGGAGTTCGTTTTATTTAGGTGGTAACTCCCAATACCCTTACCACAGGGAGCTCGTAAATGGCTTTAGTACAGCAAACGATCAGGTGTCAGGAGAAAGAAATCCACCAGACGCCTGAAACAAAGGGAGATCTCAATAAAAAGAACTAAATTTTAGAACATGCATGAACGAATCGCCGTTGAGCGTGGGAGCAGACGCGCAGCACAACCCAGCACCGCTCTGCGTGCGCTGCCCGGCTCCTGGTACCGGGCTGCAGCGCACCGCCCAGCCGTGCCGCCGGGCTGCCCTGGGCTCGGGGCGAGGCGCGCTGTGCGGCCCGGTGCCGGCTCCAAAGCGTCCGGACCCCGAGCCCGCGGCGCCAGCGGGGGCCGGTCCGGCACACGGGCGCTTACTGCCCGGGACATGAGGTACGCGCCGTGCCCGCCGGGCTCCGTGACCTCAGCACCCTCCGCTGCGGGTGGCCGCGGCTCGGTTACCGCCTGCCGGGCTGGTAGCGGGTCCGGAGCACCGTCCTCTCCTCCGGCCCAGCGCTAGCCGCGCTCGGGGCGCCGCTCCCCCCGCAGCTCTGCGTTCTCAGCCGCGCCGCGGGACCCCGCCGCCACGTACCCGTACCCGAACCGCCGCCGCCCCGTCACGGCCGGGACCCCCCCGCCGGGCCCCACCTGCCCGCGGGGGCGGGGCCTCCCTCAGGGCTCTGGCCCCGCCGCGCCGCCCCCTCGCAGCCCGTAGTACTCCAGCGCCCGCCGCCGCCATTGGGTCGGCCGCGAGCACGTGACGCGGGGCGAGCACGCGCACCCCCCCCCCCGCCGAACGTCCCGCCGTTTCCTAGGCGACGCGCGGGGAAGGCTGGGCGCGCGCGGGCACGGGCATTGCCCCCCCCTCACCTCACGGCCGCCGGCCCCGCGCGGGGTCCTGAGGGAGCGCTGAGGTAGGCAGCGGGCACCCGGTACAGGTACGTGCCGAGCCCGGCGCTGCGGGACGGGGCGGGGAGCCCCTGCCTCCGCCGCGGGGAAACTTCGGAGGCGGCCGTCGGCGGCGGGGACGGGGCTGGGGGTAACGGGGCGGCCTCCGCCGGGGCCGGGACCCAACGTGCCCGGCTGCGGCCGTCTGGGGCCCCTCGGGCCCGCTGTGGGGCTCAGCGGGGGCTCGGCTCCGCTCCTCGGCGCGGGTCCCCCCCGGGAGGTGCCGCCGCTACTCGGCTGCGAGACCCCAAACCCCGGCGCTTTGCGGGGAGCCTCCTGCCCCCCGTAACGCCGCGGGGCCGCCGCAGCCGGGACCAGCCGCTCGGAGAGCGCTTGGCGAGGGCTCGGGCCGGCTGCTGGCCCGCTGTGGGAGCGCGGTAGAGGCGGCAGGCCCGTCCTGCTTCGTCCGTGAGGGCCGGCTGGCACCGCGACGGCTGTAGCACGAGGGCAGCTCGCGGGAAGTTCCCGTGAGGAAAGCAGCGCGCGTGCCCTGAGCGGGGAAAGGACCCGCCGAGTGCCTCCGGCGGCTCCCTGGGGCTCAGCCGCGTGTCTGCGGGCAGAGCGGGCGGCGTGCGGCAGGCGTGCACCTGGCACCGCTCTGTATCAAGAGGTTGCGTGTGTACACAGGGAGTAAAATGAGCAACCGTGCAGGCTGCTCGCAGCTGTCTGCTCTAAGGCAATCAGCACGCAAGGGTGGTTTGCCTAAACGCGGGGCACCTGTCACCCTGTGGGCACAGGAGTCAGGAGTCCCCATTTTGTGGTGGGACCGCCAGGATTCCCTTTTCTTTCTTTCTTTTTTTTTTTTTTTCTTTTTTGACTTAGTACTGAAATCTGCACAAACCAAGAAGGGTAAGCGGTCTGCCTGTTCTTAATGTCTTGTGAAACGTTACCTGAGCACGGCTCAAGTGGGCGAATACTGATACTCAGTGGTTTTCTGGTAGTTCCTGTGCTGTAAGTTCACTCAGGATGATGGTAAAAGGGTTATTAATAACGGGACTGTGTTAGGGACGCGTTATAAATTGGATTGTATGGTAGTAGCATGTAAGTTCCTGCAATGAGATTTTGTGACTAACATCTTGCAGTAATCATCTTGTAGGGAAAAAACTGTTACTTGATCTTGTGAACAAGGTCCGTATTGTGAGGCAGAAAAGGGAAGGAATGCTTCTCAGTTACAGAAGATGCTGAATAAGAAGCAAATGTGTACTGCTTCAAACGTGTTATGTTTCCTAAGCGCTGTGAGGAGAATGCTTACAGTCAGTGAAGTGACAGCGTGAGGAAGGAGCCGTATTCTGAAGCAGTGCATATGCTTGTACGTTTGGGAACAAAGTGGAGTTGTTGCAGCTCTGATCTGATGCTACTCACTGAATGACAAAATTAATTTTCCTCTGGTTAGCACAAGGTGGTGGTTTTTTTTTTTTTCTACCTGAATGTTGAGAAAAAGTCCAAGTTTTAGAAAAAGTTAAATGTTGTTTGCATGCTATAACTACGCTAAGCGCGATATCAGGCAAAGAGAACAAGGCGTAGCAAGAGTTTGTACCATCTATTCTGGCTTCTGTACTGGAGCAGTGAAGGAGATGAAGATCTCAGCTCCAACTGATTTATGAAAAGGTCAGCAAGAAAATTAAGACATGAGCAGCGTATGCTTGCAGTGCCAGTGCTAGCGAAAGCCTGCTGCTCAGCTGAAGTATTTTCAGATTGTGACTGACTGTAAATGCAGAACACAATGCTCAGTGTAGCTCTTTTTCTTGTCACTGTGTCTGCTCTTGAAGGTTAGTAAGGTGTGTACCTGTGACGGTAGTTCTGAAGGTGCCCTGTAGCAGATGTGTGTGGCTCTTTTTGCTTGCCCTGGGTGCTGTGCTGCTATTTCTCCAACTTGGGTTCAGCTGAGACTTGCTGAAAGCCGGCTCGCTGGCAGCCTGCTGACTTCCTTCTCTGATGGGCTATACACTGCAGTTTCTGACTCTGCAGTAGGATTGCATCACAGGTTGCTACTTCTGTGCCTCTAAGCTAAAAGTAAAATTTCAAGCGTGATCAAGAACGTGGTTTCCCTGTAGTGTGATTTCCTCCCTGTTAGGAGGAGAAATTGCATTGCCCTATGAGACCCCGATAAGACACAAATTTACCTACAATTTATCGTCAGTGTTCATCTAGGTTTATGTGCGTTACATACCAGTAGAATGGTAATCGCCTGAACTGTGTTGCGTAGGGTAAAACCGTCTGCCTTCTCTCTATAAGAGCAACAAAAGGCATGTCGTGTCTGCACAGTGCTCGACGCAGGTGCTCCCTGGGCAGCGGGGTTACTTCACAGACACAATGTCCATGTGAGCACTGCAGAACCGCTCCTGCCGACAGTGAGCTGGGGACCTTTCTGCCTCGTGTTAGCAGAAGTGCCAACAAAATGCTATTTGCACAATCTTTGTTGCTACTTGGTACAAGAGGAGAAGACCATGGCTTGACTCTTCCTTTTCCTCTCCTGGCAGGCCGTAGCCTGATGCTGTGTGCTGTTGGAACTTGGTGGCACCACTCGTCAGGTTTAGCAGCTCGAGGTGCAAGTCTGGAGTGTGCAGGGTTGGAAAACGGGGAGTTGTTTTTTCTTTGCCTTGAAGAAACTCTGAGCTCTGTCAGTACTCATAGCGTCGCCTTTGTAGGGGGCGTGGGCATCGCCAACCTTGGTAAAGATTCGAACTTCAAGTGCTACATAATAGCCCTTCGTTTGTTGTCACTGTGGGGTGCTAACAGCTTGCCTTGTGTGCTTTGTTGGGTTCCAGAGGCTCGTGCTGAAGGTGAACGGAAACCTTCTGCATTTTTTGTCTTAGGAGGTACAGTGGGAGCTAGGGCTGCTGACAGGGAACCAAAGGTTGCCTTCGGTCTGTCATGTTTCAGTCCACCTATTTGCTGGGGGTAGGATTTAGTCGAACAAGAGCTATGCGTTAGGGTTTAATTCTGTATTTATAAGGTCACAATGAGCTCTCGGTTAGATACCTGTATTCCTGTCAATCCTTTTTTTCTTGAGTGTAATAAAAGGCTGACTCTCGTAAACCCAAGTAGCAAAGGAAGCTTTAATGATTCTTGTCAGTACCTAAGCAATATAAAATGCATCTGCTTATTTCCTTTTTATTCAAGACCATAATAACTTGAACATGAAGAGGTTGTCCTGTCTCGCTTTTGTTTCATCTTGTCTAGGGTTTTTGACATGCTCCAACTGGAAGACTTTTGTGGCGAGTACTGCATCTTTCCCCGCATCGCGTAAATACCTTGTGCACCTGTGGCATTGTATGCTGATTAAAACTATGTGCTAAAATGTATGTTCAAATGTTTCAATTGCAAAATCAAAGACCTGTAAGTCAGAAACTGTCTGATGGAGAGATGGAGAGACCTAGCTCTGCCTGTGTTGCGAGCCATCCTGTATGCTGAACGAGCCAATGATTTGCAGAAACACAGCAGGTGATTCTAACAGTTCAGAAGATGACCAAAGCAAACAGTGGCTGTCGTATGCTGTGCTAAGTATGATGCTTCCTAATTGTCCAGAGTTTAACTTTCAACTCAAATAACTGTCTTGCAAAGTTCAGTTCTAACATGGAACCTGTTAGTATTGCATTAAAAAAAAAAAATACGTAGAGGTATAGCGTCCTTCGTTGACCTTAACAAATGCCAAAGTGAGATTTGAGTCTTCAGCAGTAGCTTCTAGTTCATGTAGCTGCCTTATTTGATAAGGGGGTTGCGTTGTGAGTGAGGAAGGACCTCGGGGTCTGTGCTCCATCTAGGGAAACGATGGGTGAAGTCTGACCTGTCTCGTCCTCTGGCCTGCCTCTGTGTGCTTGCTTCAGCCAGCCCAAACTGCTCCGTGGCACTTGGCTGCTGCTGTTCTGCCACAAGTGCAAGCTGCCCAGCCATGGCATGCATGGAGTTCGTGCCCAGTGGATACTTTTTCTTAATCAAAAAAAACATATATAAAAAGGCAGGCAAAGGAAAACCATTCAGTTGCATGGATTGCCATGAGCCAGAGAATCTCTGCTGTCCCAGGCAGCTTCAAAGGCTGCCTGCAAACAGGGCAAGTGGCGGAGCTTCCCAAAAAGCTGCAAGTTTTTGTAGTGGAAAGTGCTACATCCGACACGTAAGTGTACCTACCAGCTTTTTCCGCTAAGAGAAAATGAAAATTCGTATATAAAAAATAGCAGAGTACAAAGTTCATTGAAGTTGGTGTGACTTTGGCTGTTGACTTTAATGTTACTTAAATACTTGTGCTCAAGTCTATCAAATAATGTCTTATAGAAAAATACATCATTTGGACAACCGGTTCATTTAGGTGATGGTACAAATTTTAAAAACTCCCTTCTTAAAGGGAACCAGAGAGCTCCTGTCTGTAATAACGTTATCAAACAGCCACGGTGTAAACAAGAGGTGTATGATGTCTCAGCTAGCGCACAGTCCACAACTTCTCCTTGTATGTAACAGCTACCTGGATTTTATAGCCCATGTCTAGTAAGTTGTCACGTTCTTATCGGGAATGATAAAGCCAGCTTGGAAAGCCTCTTTTGAAAAGGGAAGTGAGATATGGGTCAAGGTGCATGTTAACCTGCACAAAGGTCTTAAAAACAGAAAACAAAAGTTTTTCTTGCCTATATTTAGTTTTTTGTCTGTTACCAGCTGCCACCTTCAGCAATATTCCTGCTCTTTTTTTTGTAGTAGTTTTAAGAAGGACTTGCTAAGCAGGGAGCAGTAGTGTAACAAAACAGATGTGCTTAACTTTGAAAGGTGTTATTTTTAGGATTAGTTCAAAAGGGCAGCTACTCCTTGGAGACGTAATTTGGCTGAATTGTCTCCTCCTGCTGAAGGAGCAGTGCGACACTGAGGTAAACCTCGATATTACCTAAAAGTTTTTGACACGTTATCTCTGGGCAAGAAATCCCCGCAGTCAGGTCGCCAGGTACAAGGAATGGAAACGTTTGCATGTGCTTCTGGGAGGAAAGCGTGTGCGTGACTTAATGGGTGTACTGCAGCAGTATTTGTTTCCCCACTCTCCTTCCTTTTTTTCTGATTCACATTTGCTCACTTCACCTTTCAGCAGAGGGGAGCATATGGCCATGTGCTGTCCATCTGGTTGCCGCTTGCTGTGAAGTTGTGCAGGCAAACTTGGCCCGTCTTACATTTCTTACGGAGGTAAAACTGTAATGGAATGACAGCTGAAGCGTTTGTTCTGAACTGTAAATGGGAATTAAGTAGGGAGCAAACACAAAGGGTGCTCTATGAACACTTCCAGTCTTCTATCTTTAAAATTACTTGTGCTGTGCTTGTATTTAAGGCCAAGACAGGGACTTTCACTGTGGTACGGACTGCTCAGGTAGAGATAAAAGACTAGTCCTGTCCCAGGGGGGTTTATAATGTTGTGAATGTGATAGGTGTGTAGGAAAACCTTAGCTATGGAGGTAATGCTCTATACACACAACTAAATAATCTGCTGACGCTGTCCCATCCTAGCACAGGCTTGTAACAGTCTTTTTAAGTGTGTAACAGATACCAAATTCATACTGTAGTACGTATGAGATAAATGGCATTTAACTCCTCTGTGTGCTTTGCCTCTTCAGCCAGTAGTATTTTTTCCATGTAAGAACATGGAAAATCCTTTTTTTTTTTATACTGGAAACGCTGGTTATAAAACCAGAAAGCTGGTGGGAGAATCAGAAGCCAGTAATTCACCTGAAACCATCTTGCTTGCCTCTTAGGTCAGGGATTTTCATCTTTGGTCGTTACCTGCAGGTTGGTTATGTAAGGGCCCTTCGGCGCCCCTGCCGTGGCAGTGGAAGTGCTGGGGGCTGTTAGGAATGGGCTGGGCTTGGGGGCGGGTGGAGAGGGGCTGGAGCTGACGGTCACTGCATGCCTTAAGGTTTTTATTTTGTATTGAGCAAAAGCTCAGTCAAGTTTTTAACATGGCACCGGTATCTTTTGCTTTTTTTTCCCTACAAAAAATTTTTGCCCTGTACTTAAATACTCAATGGGAAGCTCACGTGAAATCTTCAGAGAAAGCGTGAGTTCGAGACGTTTCAAACGTAACATCAAATGAAATGTTTGTGAGCAGATGCTCTTTGTATTAATGCATTTTAAAATAGCAGTTTAACCCTCGGTACCCAGTCGTGTAACTAGGCTGGCTGTGGGAATACCGAGCAGCGTTTGGGAGCAGAAAGCGTGTAACGGCCTGCGCGAGTCCGGCAGCGCTCGGTGTGCCTCCGGCAGCGCTCGCACCACCGAGGGCAGGCGGCTCCGCGCCCCGAGCCTGCCACCGGCAGGGCCTGCCAGCTCTCTGCTGAGCCACACCATGTGGTGCTGGGGCGGAACTAATTCTAACGGGAAAGGGTGAAGACCTGCTCTGTGTAATCTTCTCCACTTCAAACGAAGACACAGGAAAACCCAAAGGTTTGCTGTTAGCCTCCAAAGCAGAGCTTCGGAGACGGGGCGGTTTGTGTGGTGGTTGGGTGGTTTCAGTGCAGGATGTTGTGTGACTTGCGGTGAAGTCTTCTGAAATACATTATTTAAGTACTCAGGAGCCCGCTGAAGGTTAAATCCTGATGGATGTAATGGTGGCGTGTTCGCTTCTGTGGATATTTTCACCAAACTTGGCTCCCTGCTGTTGATGTGTAACGTGACAAAGGGGGAAAAAATCTTTCGTAGTCTGCTTTTTGAGCATGAAAATCTGATAAGGCAATTTGTCTACGGTCCTACAAGTGAGGATCAGGTCACCATAGTGACTCGCGAGACTAGTATTAGATGAGGGGCTTAGATGATATGTAAAGACACTGACCATTTTCTTGCATCTGCTGTTCTAATCCTAGAAACAAAAATAACTTGTGCAGGTATAATGAGACAGCTCCAGCTAAGCACGAGTCTGTTATTTCTCCTTTTGAAGTGCAGCTCTTCGGCTAGTGCCCGAGCTTCAGGTACTGCCAGACAGCAGAGGAGTTTTGATGTGCAAATGAAGGTGCTTGAAATGCTGGGAAGGCCTGGAAGGCAAGGCAGAGGATTCCCTCTACAGCAGGAGGAATAGGAGCTCAAAGACTCCTACAACCCCTTTTGAGGGTATTGAATATTGAGCTACATGCTGTCCAGTTTTAAGTTTTATTTCCTTTTGCTTTTGATTGAAAACATTCTTTGGCAACTCACTTAGACTCCTTTTGAAGATTGGGAGCTATTCAAAGAAATTTGGTCCTTTCTGCTTTAGAGGCTGGATGTTGCACCCAATCTGAACGCTGCTTGCTGTAAGCTTAGATGGGCTTGTTGCTTCTGAAGAACTTCTAGCTGTGTAAGATTACTTTACTTTTTTGGGGGGGAAGGAAGGGATTGCAGCCACAGTAGCTGATAACCTGTCAGTCTGAATACAGAAGTGCTGGGCGCAATGAGCTAGCGAAGACTAACTGGTTATTTGCTTGCCTGATGCATTGAGGAATGCAGCCAGGTCTCAGAGAGACAAGATGACTGTCAGCAGCTACTACCTGCTTGGGGTTAGCTGGGTTCCATGACGTGTACCAGCTCACCTATTGAGAAATGGCCCACGTCCTCGTCTAAAAGTACTGAGCAGCATTTCACAGGCAGCCTTGAACTGTATTCACTGATGTTGCCAGCTGGGTGGGACAGATTCTTCCCCAGGCAGTCTGTCTAGTAACCAAAATCCTTATCTTGATTATGATGCTACCATAACACAGTGCAGGATGCTTTGTTGTGGAACGAAGGTAGGAAAAGGGAAATTCGGGTTCCTGAATTACGTAATGGAGAATTTGGTATCGCAGAAAGCACAGGTGGTGACAGTGGTGTCTTCCTAAAAGGACGTCTCATCTTGAGGCTGCACGCTGCTCTTGTTTATGCAGTTTAACAAAGCACTTAGTGGGCTGAGATAGGCTGTTGGTTTTTTCCCCATGAGTTTCACTGGTATGTAACGAATGCTGCACGAACAGCACTTGGCAGAAGAACGTAACGCATCTGAAACCTTTAATTATATGCAGTCGACAGCTCTGTCCAGGTCAGAAGGCGACATATTATCAATAGCATATCAGCATTTAGAACTCTGCCAGTAGCTTGATTATGCCTTGAATAATTGGTCTGTGTTAAACAGATAACGGCAATGTTTGCATTCCAAGCGTAGGTTTGAAATATATAAAATACGGATATTTGATATGTTATCTGGCTGCTGGAAGAACTACATAGAGAAGTTCAGTAAAAGTTTTTACAACAGCAGCGACTGCCTGTTTTACTGCCTTTGTCACGCTTCTACTTTCTGCATGGTACTAGAAGCTTGCAAGTATCCAAGATGTTTTGTGGTTTATCAGATTTAATTTTGTTACGTGTGTTTGCCTGCAGCGACACTCAGGGCTATACAGACTGTATAATCTTCAGGGTGTTGTTTTTTCTTAATACAGTATGTTTAAAACTGTCTAGAAGCTGCCTGGGAGGAGAAAAAGGAGAAAAACAGAAACTCGTTCTCCTTCATTATTTGATTTAAGGCATGCAAGTGGAATTTTAGAGAGAAATAGTGAGTCTGTCTCTGTCACACGCTATACCTTGTTTTCCTTCTCTGTAGAAGAGCAAGTAGTTCTACCTGACAAATAATTTCGTTTTTTAATGCTTTGAACATTCTGAAGTAAAATAGGAAACTGCAGTGGCAATAGCCGATAGTTCTTGCAAATGTGTCACAGCACGATCTAAAGTAAGATCCCAGGTTCATCGGGCCATGTGAGTTCCTGGCTGGAGCGAACTGTCAGCTTGGCAAAATCCCCAGGTGCTTCAGTCATCTGTTTTAGAGCACCTGGGGAACAGGTCCTGATGGACAGACCTTTTTCTATGGATTTCATCCTGCTTAAAAGCCAAGCATCTTCTTTTCTTTTTTCCTGAACTGGAGTTCAAAGAAAAAGCAGCGATGAGATAAAATGATTGCCTTAAAGGACAGCAGAAGTGTTCAGACCTTCCCAAAGTAGTGGGAGTCCAGCATGGTCAGTGAACTGGCCACGTGTTCTGTATCTGTGACTGTTCAGCCTGCAAGAGATCAGTCTGCCTTGCAGCAGAGAAGCTGTATTTTCCGAGTGAGCTATGTACCTATTTGAGCTGTGATCAGCACTCTTTGCCTTCCCTAAGGAGATGGCAGTGATTGTAGCATTTATCATACATAAAGGGATCTGTCTGGCTGTATATAGCTGCCAGAAGACACATGAAAAATGGGTAGCAAGAGGGCGGTGTCCATAATCTCAGTAACCCTTCCGCCAACAAAACTGACAGTGAACTAAGGAGATCATTTCCTTATGTGTGTTATTTTTATTTTTTTTTAACCTGAACCCCATACTTAACAGCATAGCCGTGAGTGGGGCAGATCTGGCAGCACGTCTGTAAGGAATCTGCTAGCAAAATGCTGCCTGAAATGCTGGTCTAGTGGTCTGCTCATGAAGCCGTTGGCCCGAGCAGTGAAGAGGTGAACCTCTCAGTTGAAACCAGTTCTTGTTCGCTCCAGAAACTGAGTGCGCAGCTAAAATGCTGTGGCTTGCTTTAGAAAGGCAAATTAGAAAGATTGTGGACGTGATAGGCAAGAGTTTGAGTTAGTGGTGTTTAAATAGCAGCGTTAGTAAGAGCAGAGAGTTGTCTGGGTTATTTAGGATTGAGAAAAGGGCAGAATGTAACGTGTCTTCAGCACTACCAAGCAGCTCTGTGACTGGAGCAGAGATGTGAAGCCAAGGACAAAAGTTGTCCTGAGGGGAGGAAAAATGAAGCAGAGTCAAGTGCTAGAGCAAAGGAAGAATGAATATTTGAACTTGGCTTTAGCTTTCCCTCTGTGCCTTAACTTGTAGAAAAGATTACAGATTCTCCTGACTTGGCAAAATTGACTGCTTTCTGGGAAATGCAGCACAACAGCGTCAGAGCCTCTCTGGGGATTCTTACGCGTTTGCACTCTTACGATAAGTGTGCATCTTCGCAAGGAAAGGAGAAAGAAAGGACTTGCTGGCAAGATCATAGCTGAGATACCCAGGAGTGGTACGTGGCCTTTTTCCACTTCTCTCCGGTGGGCCGTGAAGCCACACGGTACGTTGCTGCTGATGACTTCCCTCTAACCGGGCTAGGCATGCTCGCACCCCAGCGGTCTGAAGCGTTACGGTTGTTGTGGTGCAGCCCGTGAGCGTGGAGTGTAGTACGGCGCTGAGTCCGCGTGCCGCACCGGGTGCTTCCCTTCTCTGTCCTGGTGTTTGTCAGTGGCCAGTTGTGAATTTAATGCCCAAATGAAAGGAGGGAAGAGGATATGGATGGAAGAGGATATAGATGTGTCCATAACGAGCTTCTGTGTGTCCCCGTGTAAGGGGAGTGACAGCGTTGTAGCCAAGCTTAGGCTTTTCTGGGGTTGGTGCTAGTGTTTTGTGTTTGTTTTAGTGCATGGATAAATAGATGTTTCAACCAGTTCTTCTATTTCCCCCCAAGGCACAGTTCTGCATTTTTATCATCATTTATAACTGAAGTGTTGGAAGAAGGCTTTCAGGCATGAATTTATGATAAATTAAGATCTAATAACACTGTTCACTTTAGCAGTCCATTCCCCTAGAAAATCCTGCAAGGTGTTTTCATTAAATAACCAGGTAAGACTTCCTGCTCTTCCCCAGTTTTACACAACTTTTAACACCCTATCTACTGAGAAAATGCATAGGTCAGGTTAGGAAAATCCTGTTTGTGCCGTGGAATTTTGTCGTCATCACGAATGTGTGCATGGCGTGGACGGGTGAGTCCCGAGCCTGCAGCTTTCGTGTGTTCAGGGCTTTCCTTCAGGTCACCCTGCTGCAGCACTGCAGGTTGATTCTCACTGGATACCAACTTGTCTCTGGGACAACTTATCCCACTGATTTGTTGTGATATTTTTATGCTAACTCCAGCAAAAGAGAACATTTAAGGAGAAATATTTTTTTAATTGTAGATGTAATTTTCCACTTTGGGGTGCGAAGTGATATGGAGGAGGGGGGAACGGCATGCTGTGACCAGTCAGCTCTGTCTGCTTTCAGTGGAGCACAGTTTGAGAACATCTGGACTGTAAAATGCACCTCTTGAACTTCCATTGATCAGTTCCTTGGGCTCTCAGCCATAACGTGTATTTTTAGATACTTGCAGTAAATCTTCTTGCCTGCTAAAGAGTGCCAAATCCATAGTTCTAGTCAGCTGCTGTTTTTCTGGATGGGAAGTGTGGAAAAAAGGTTCCTGGTTTAAATAGTTAACCTGCTGCAGCACTGCAGGCTGCAGCTTGTGCAGCTCTGCCTGGCTTGGCTTCAAACTGGCCAGCTTGGCGACTGGGGTCGAAGTCCGGCTGCAGCAGTGCTGGCTCAGCATGACCTGCTCTGATCTCCCTTTCTCTAATCCTAGGAGAAAAACTATTGGCCTGGACGCAATAAAACAATCTCTTTCATCGGCAAAACCCTCTCATCTAAGAGCAGAGAAGGAGAAAAACGTGTGGGGCTTTTTCATTTTCGTGGTTTACGCTTTAGCCTTCCCTTTTACAAGAAGAAATGTGCATGGTAATTTAATGTGAAGTGAATGGGCGGACCCCTTATCCAGGTAAAAGCCTGATGCATGCCGCAATTCCGTGTCACGCTATAGCATAAGTATTCATTGGGACTTCAGAAATGGGGCACGCTCTTTTTGAAAGGAGAAATTAGTTCTGCCCTATAAATGTGTGCTCTGTCTGCCATCTGCAGCAGTACACGAGCTAGTGGTAAAATGCTTTAAAAGCGTACAGCCAGCCTCAGGAGGTCTAAACTCTCTGACTGTCTTGGTCCCGTAGGAGCCAGAAGTGCTCTGCTCTTGGATGAGGGTGCCCTGTGTCTGTGTCTTGGCCTGCCTGCGCTCAGCAGCTAAGTTTGTTTTAGCCCTTTGGGTGCTGCCTATCGCTTCTCTGAGCGGTCTCTGAAGCTCATTGCTTTTAGTTTGCACACCTCTCTGTTTTGTGCTTAGTAGGAGAAGAGTTCCTGTACTACCAGCTGTTAAAGAAGGGTAATGTACACTAAAAAACATGCTTGTTAACAGGATTTTTTTTTAATTATCACTTTTGATTCAAGACAAGTCTTCCTGTCTCAAAGTGTACCCTGTTTCTCATGCTCTGTCCTTCATTTTTTTCTGAAAGTATCACAAAGTATCATGGGTTCTTTAAAACAACTTGTATTTATAAGCTATTGAGCTTGCTCAAAACTGTCTTAGTACTGCAAACGTTGTCTCAGATGAAGCGCTTTGGAGCATGGCTTACGTTACTTGAAAAAACACCTTACGGAGTGCCTGCTGTATCTCTAAGTAGCGTATGAATGATAAACTTGTGGGGCAACTCTTTCTTGCCCTGTCAGACTGATCACTTCCAGGATCCTAAAAATCAAAGAATTGTCAGCTTTTTCTCTCTCCTCTCCAACTCTTGCAGTGGATGGATGCCGTTGTCAGCTTGCCCTGAGAACAGAAGCGTGACACCATCCGAAAGCTCTCTATCCTGCATTTTTCAGTTGTAAGCTCTCAGCAGGTCCTGAACTATCACTTGCTAACCTCCTGTGTTTGAAATAGTATATTGCGAGGGAGCGCAATAGCACAAGGGAATAACAGGTTTGTTAAGGAGCGGTGCCTTAGAGCGATGAAGAGGAGAAATGATGACAGGATCCTGCCTCTAACCCCCTTGCTGGTCTTTGCAGCCAACAGTTTATCTCATTTCTGCTGCTTGTTTTACAGGTCAAGAGCAGTAAATGTCTGACCGGAGGCTACTGCAGTCTGGATTCCGTGCAGATATACTGGCTTTGTTGGAGAAGTCGTATTGGTTTTGCAGTGCTTTATATTGCTAAAACAATTACTTTGATTTGTGGGAGATTATATGGAGATGTAGGTATTTAAAAACAAAACCAATGAACACCCTACACTAAAAACACTGGGGGCTTTGTTTTCTGTTGGGAAGTGGCATCTTTCAGCTACTGAGGACCAGACCCCAAGTCAGAAACATGAATTCTGACCTCTCTGGCACTATTTTTCTATGCGGTCTTGAACTTTGGCTTTAGTTAAGGAGTGTGTATTCATTGCGGTTAGATTTTTGGGGAAATTGCTAGTGCGTCTTTGTCCGGAGACAGCTGACTTAGCTAATGGTGACTGGCCTGAGAGGTTGGTGCAGTGCTGGTGTTAAAATACGTCTCAAGAATTTCCAGCAGTCTGACCGGTTCTTCGTGCTCTTGTCTGGAAGCGAATGCACCTTTAACTTGCTGTCATCCCTTTGGGTGCATCCTTCTAAGTTTCCTACCTCTTAATGTTGGTGATGCTCTCCTGATGAAGTTTCTTTTTAATTTTTCCTGCAGCGGAATTGATAAATCTTGGAAGTCTGTTTGGAGCTGTAACAGACAAGGCTCAGTTCCAAGCGGGAGGACAAGGTGGTAGATTGAAGAGCAAAGATTTTTAGCTCCGCGTTTTTTCGGTGTCTGAGGGCTTGTGTTGCATTGTGACTCCTTGCTTGAAAACATCCTTGTGTCTGATCAGTGTGTAAGAAGCTCCTTTTGGATACGGGCTGTGGCTTGTGAAGCACCAAAACAGAGCTGTGGGGGCTGCTGCAGTGGGTCACGTAGCAGGAGCCAAAGCTTCCCTGCAGGGGCAGCGCTGCGAGGGGCAGTGCCCTTGGCTTGCTCTGGCGGATGCTTGGGAAATACAGCCTGGGGTGCTGGAGGATGAAGAGGATTCTCCTGTGGAGCAGCGTGGTTGGATTGTCCTGTTTTCTTTCTCATCTTCTGTTTTAAGGATAATGTTGAGGGAACAAGCTCTTCCAAATGCATCTGCTTTCCTCATTTCCCGGTGTGAACTCCAGGGTAGCAGTTTGTTGTGCAAACATTGTACTGCATCCCCCAGCAGCCTGTGAGGTCAGTGCTCACAGAAAACTGTTGTATCGCTGTCGTATTAATATGTTTGTTACAAACACTGAATACACAGGAAAAAGCATCTGTGCTCTGATTCAGAGTTGGTGCCAGGCGTTTTAAATGGCACTTTGCTCAGCTAGTAATCTCCCTAACATTTTGGGCTATCAAGAAACTATTAGTTCTGTGTTCAAAGAGCAGCCTAGGAAATAACGTGTGCCTTTTAATTGAAAATATGTGAGGTCTTCATATACTCTTTGTTTCTTCCCATTTCCGCTATGTTTTGGTATTTGGTAGAACAGCTACACAAAAGCTGCCATTTGGAATTGCCAGAGAAGCTGAAGCCAGGTGTTTGCCTGCACAACGCTTCCTGTGCCTTTGTGCTGCATCTTCAGGGACAGCAGAAGCCTCCCTGGGCTGTGCAGCACCGCTGTGGTTCTCGGTGCCACTTCAGGCAGGCCACCTAATGAGGCGAGGGTCTTACGTCTGCGTGATGAAGTTAAGCCAGCCCTTGCGCTGTGCTTTTTGCTGCAGGACAGTATGTGCTTCCCGCCCTGGTTCCAGGTGCAGGGGAAAGGTTTGTTGTCTTCCCTGTGCAGCTCCCTAGGCAGACTCCAAATGTACTCCAGCCACATCTCCTCTGTGCTGTTATCTTCCAGAGCTCAGCTAAAAGTGAGGGGGGAAGCTACACGCTTGGTCACTAAATGGGGATGTGCCGGGTTAACACGGCTGTCCTGGAAGGGCTGCTTGCTCCAGGTTGTAAGCAGGTCTGTCAGGGTCGAGCCTGCTGGGGCTGGGTCCCCCACCACCAGGAATCTGTGGCAGAAACCCAGCTGCAGGCGTGGAGTAAGTGCATGCCATTGCCTGCTGAGGGAGCCAGGGCTGTGCACGAGTGTATCGGCTGTTTAGTGAAATAATGATTATCAGCATGCTGCTGCTCTGATAACGCCGTCCAGTCCTGTGGTTTGGGCTCCATGTGGCCACGAGCAGTACAACAGGGTGACCACGCGCACCGCGTGAAAGAGCTGACTGACTTCTGAAGTGCCAGGCAGCAGATCAGGATTGTCAGTTGTCTCATCTAGCAGAGTGGGGTGTAACCTGCGTGCATCAGCGGGACAAAATGCTACAGCTGTTTGTAGTCGAAACAGCTGGGCTGTTTGTCGCCAGAAGCCAAGCTACAAGGGGTCGCTTTGTGCCTGGGGGAAGAGCAGCGCATTTCGCAGTTAACGGCTGGCTGCTACACGCTTGCTTTTAAGCTGCACAGCGAAGCTGTAAATTCATGTAAAGTTATTGTGCTTTGTCTGAAAGGTTGCCCCTGATATTTATCATGAATGACAGAACCTAGCTACTTCTCAAAAGTGTATTTGTAGTGTGGTTGGTTCTTACAGTAAAATCTTCAGTCCCAGATGCTGGCTATGACTTGTCCAGTGGTGTGACCAGACTTGGTACCTGTCTACTGGAGTTCCTCTTGCTTATGTACCGCTGACTGTGAGACAGAATTGGTCGAAGGAACTTTCTTCTCAGTCTCCTTCTTACATAGGAATATAATATTTACTGGCCTCACAGAGCCTGTACTGGTAAGATGAATTGAGATCCTTAGCTCCAAGAAAAATAAGTGTCAACAACTTCTCAGATGCTGCTTCTGTTTTTACTCTGTTCTGATTGTAGCATTCTGAATCTTTTGTGTTTTGGGTGGCGTTGGCTTCTCCAGAGAACTGGAGAACAGTTCTAACAGTTCCTAGAGGACTTTCAGAATCTGTTGTGCCTAGGATGCTAGACAAAAAAATAGTTTTCTTGAGGAAGGCTGAAGTCTAAGGGCTAATGAATGCGTTAATCTAAAGGTATGGGCAGATACTGAAGCTTGTGTTTATTACAAGGTTAACATCTACGAAAGATGAGCTACAGATATTGTGGGTGCAAATTAAAATGTAATGAGTTCTGATCATTTTCATGGCAAACATGGGGCAGCCCTAGGACTTCCACATGCCTAAAACCCAATCCCTGAGACAGGTTGACAGTGTCATTCCCCTGAGCTGAGGCACTTAATTAGAGGGACCTCTCAAAGCAGGGTGACTTTGTGTGTTCCTCTGTCTTGAGTTAAATCCTGTGTGAAATTTCAGCTCTATTCAAGGCAATTGCTATTTTGCTGTTACATTCCAGTGGGCTTGTATTTTTACCTCAAACACTGTTAGCAGACTGCAAAAACTGAAGTTCATGTGTGATTAACTCCAAGCTAATGAGAGAAGGCAGATTTCTTTATAGCACTAAAATTATTCTCACTAACATGTAGAAAAGGGTGTGTATTTTTCCTTTGCTATTCTAAAGAGTGGCCAGACTTAGCTTGCTTGGATTGAAAACAAAAGAAAAAAATAACGTATAGCTGTGGCTTGAAAACAAAGACATAGTTGCAGGTCTCTGGTTGGTGACTCTTCGCTGCAGTTCTGGGGAGTTAAAGGGGGAAAAAAAAAAAAAAGGAACTTGAAACCAAGAGCTGATTGCAGACAGACACCAGCAAACCAAGCTTCTTTGAGACCGAATTGGTCCTTGATTTGCTTCTATTAATAACACCGCTGACTTCAAATGACTCAGGTAGGTTAATGTTACACATTTGAAATTCAGGAATAAGTTGTTGCCACCAAATAAATATCAGCCCAGCTCTGTTTGCTGGGGTTTGAAATCTTTATATTCTTAACTAAAATTTACCTTAGATTTTTTTTTTTTTTTCCCTTTTAAGAACCAGAACTTGTGGCCCAAAATCTTGAGGGGGAGGAGGTGCCAGACTGCCTTTGCCATAAAGCTGATGCAAGTTGCCTTCTACCCATGTGCTAGCTGAGCCCAGAGCTGTTTAATTTCCAAGACTGGAAAAAAACAGATGCTTTCAGTCTAGTGGAACTGTTAATGCCAGGCTGCTGCCTATCAACATGTGCAGTGAGTGGCACATAGCAAATGCCGAGCTTTCCAGCTACGAGCCCAGCAGCAGTATCAACAGCATCAGGCCTGAGCTACTTATCTGAGTCCATGGTCAGCGTTTGGGTCATCGTACTGGGCTGTATGGAGATCATCTCGCTAGAAGCCCCCTGTGGTCTAAGTGGTGCTACTTGGTATGTGTAGGTATATCCTCACTTTTTCCTCAAATAGAAGTGCTTTTTCCAGCAGTTGGAGGTGTGAGCAGAGCAGGAGGTGTTGAGACATGCAGTAAAACAGTGCAAGCTGACAGCCTCGTGCCTAATGCTTGTATTTGAGACACCAAGCATTCTTTTGTGGTTTCGCTTCTTATTAAACAGACCCAAACCTTCAAAAACTAGATTAATCTGTAAAAGTGCCTTTTAAATAAGAGGCTGCTCTTTCCTTCATTCTCTGGACTTGAGAGCCCTTTTAGTGTTTTTTTGTTTTTTTTTTTTTTTTTGTTTTTTTTCTCCTTTCACGTTAACCACACAGGGAAGTTACAGAGGAACAGCATTGGGGAAACTAATTTACTGCAGGTAAATGGGGACAATGTGTAATGTGGTGGGGTAAATAGCAAGCTTGGGGAGTGAATCCAGAGTTAGAGGCCGAATGAGTACTCTCTGTACTAAACGTGTGCATGTCCCTTGTTAAGGAGCTAACTTTCTGTTTGTGTGGTCTCGAGAGCTGCTCAGTTCTTCCAGAATTTTGAGATGCCTCATAACTCTCGTTATTTGCCATAGGTTGTTAAAGCTCTGCAAGAAGAAGGCCCAGAGAAGTACTTTTTCTTCGTCCCATGATGTCTTCAGAGTTAGCTACGTTGTGAATTGCTGAAGTTCCTGCTGGGTGTTGTGCTTTTCCTGGAAAATGTTGGTAGTGCATCAGAACAACTGACTGCAGCCACTGCAGCAGCACTGGTACGTACTGTACAGCAATGCAAATCGGAAGGGCAGCATGGGCACACACTGAAAGCATGTTCGGGCTGGAATGCTTGCATGTCACAGGAGCCTGTCTGTAGGTAGGCCTGCTGCATGGCTCCCTTCCCCTCTCCCTCAGTTACTCAGTGAAGAGGCAGCAGAGGGAAGGATTTTAGGAGTCCCTCCGTAACCATCCCAAGCAGAGCAGCTCCTCCAGTCTCTGTCTGAAAATACCACGTGCTGCAAATCTGCAGGTGCCTTGGAAGAGGGGGGGCTGGACTGGGCTATGCTCAGGGTTTGTATTGGCTTAGTCCTCCTCTGATCATTGCATGGATTTTAATTTGTCCTGAGGTCCAAGTGTGCAGTGCTGAAAGCTCCGGATTCAAACAGTGCTCATAATGTGTTGTGAAGAGATCATGATTGTGCAGAAAACTATTTTTTCTCTTCTTTGGCCTGTCTAAACTTCTCTAGGAAGTATGAACGGTATTTGTGAATAACAAGACAGTTTTTAGTTGCATGATTACATGTCCCACCTCCCAGCATTCTGCTTAATTTCAGCATACAGGATGATTCCACAAGGGGGTGGAATTACAGCTGCATGAACAAGTTCCAATCTGCCACTTCCTAATTTCTGAATGCCTGATCTTTTCCAATCAACATACCTTCCCTGCGATGGTTTTGTGTGTTTTTTTTTTTTTTTTCAATGATGTATTTAAAAACTTGACTGTAGATCACTATGACAGAGGCAAGTTTAATGTCCCACTTTTTTTTCCCTTGAAATAAAAAGCTCTATCTTTTAAAAGCTCGATCTTTTGAACCTCTCTCCTCTTCTGGATATTGTATAGGAATATTGAAGCTACAAATGGAATTGGGTATCTGCAACTGTTAAAATATGTATCAAATGTAGTTGCTTTGTTGAGCAAATTATTTTGCTTGTTTTCTGTGAGATCTCACATTCATAATCTACTGATAAATTTAATTCTTTTTTTTTTTTTTTTTTTTGAAAAATACAGGCTGTATTAAGTGTCCATATCTAGAGCCATATAAACAAATAATTCCTTAAAATGTTGGCTAACTGAAAGTGGATTTGGGGAGGGGTGGTTTAGTCAATCTTATTTTTTTAATCATGATGACTCTCTTAAATTCTGTTCAGCCTGAAGTGAAGCAAGGAATATTGCTACCTCTTCTGCAGGAGTTTTTCAGGGTTCCGCTGTCAGAAGAGCAGGCTGCTGGTTTTCTGAAGCAAACACTGACATACGTGACCATTAAAATTTTCTAAATGCAGATGCATGGAGCTGGTGAAAATTTACGCAGATGTTGAACTGCAAACAGGTGTCATAACTGCCAGGTTGTGATCCCAGGGAGCCTAGTTTCAATCTGTAAGAAATGTAACTTTTACTGGTAGAGATAAGTGATTAAATAGAATTTGTGCCAATATTCAAGGTGATAGCAATGGGGTTGATCACAAAATCCCACATGGCTGGCTGATTCACAAGCAGCTACCTCTGAATTACACTTCCCCTTTCTCTTTGAAAGCTCCTGAGGGTACCGTTGGGTTAGGTATTTCCCCTAGCCCTATTTAAAGTTATTTGCACCTTTCTGGATAGCTCTGTGACTTCCTTAAGATTGTCTGATAGGAACTTTAATAGCCGTAATTTCCATGTAAACACTAGATGTGTAAGAAATTTAATTCATAGACTAAACTAACATAACTTTGCACAAATTAAACAATTCCATAAACAATTCCATCTCCTCATGTGTACTAGATTCAATATAAAAGCTTTAACGTAACACACACAAATCAACGAAACACAAAGAAAAAAAGCCCTAAAAAGAGGGCTGCTTTTCATTTCCCCCTTTGCAAATCTGTTAAGCATTTCCAGGTTGGGTGCTTATTCCAGTTTAGTATCACCAACTGCGAGAGCTTGGCACGTTATCTTAGGTTTAAGTCTTTCTGAATTAAGCTGCTTTAAGTATTTCTCCACCACGCCATTTGTTCCCGTGGCTGTGCCCACGCACCACTGCCCTACCCCCCTTTTGCTGACACAGCTATTTTTGGAGCTGGAGTGTGACCTGCACCAGGGAAGCAATCCTGCTTCAAGAAAAGTACAGAAATTAAAAACAAACCAAAAAACTCAGCTGCTGTTGTTGATTAAAATGCCATATTTTCCTGATCACGCTCACAGTAATGGTCTATGTGCATGGCTGGGGCAGGGGAAGAGGGCAAGACAGAGGCTGTACAAGAACGCCTAAAGCCTGTTACTGCCCCAACAGCAATGTTGTGTCCACGTGCGGCCTGTTGCGGGCACTTTGCCTGCCTCTGGTGAGCCTGTTCATCTCTAAGCTTTTGTTAGGGGGCTGTGTGGAAGAACCTTCAGTTAGAAGAAAGGGTCAGAATCTGGCTGCCTAGTAACTTGTCAGTATAGGAGCTCAGGTGGTTCTCTCCGGGTGTTTCATCCAAGAGCTTACAGCATCATGATGATAACCCGGGGAGAGGGGGAGCAAATACAAGTACTGAGACGTGTTGTCTTGACTTCAGCTCAGCTAAAGAGGATACAAGCTAGCAGGGACTTTGGTATGAAAAGCTTAAATTAAGCCATCTTCCTCCTCCCTGTGTCTGCTTTTCTTTAAAAAAAAAAAAAAAAAAAAAAGGCTTTTTTTGTGCACCATTGTGGCACATTTTGTGAGACCATCTAAAGCAGTGCTAAAAGTCAGATTTTAATGCAGACGTGGAATACAGATTTTTCTTTGAAGTTACTTTTTTTAAAGCTTAGCTAGTACTTGCACACACAGCATGCACCATCTTACACGTACAGTGATTTTAAGTCCGCTTTCCCAGTTGTTCCGTATGTTGCATTGTCTCAGCTGAACTCCATCTGCTTATTTGCAAGCTATGGCTGAGGTGTGGTGACTGACAGCGGAAGGTTGTTTTAAACATTAACAAATTAACTCAGGAAGGATCTGTGCTGGGCAAGGGCAGCAGCATCAACCTTTGCTCAAGCTCTATAGCACATGACAACGCTTCTCATCCTGCGTGATTCTGAGCGTAACCCGTGAACTGTGAAGCAGCTGCGTGCCTGTGCCCCCACACAGGAGGGGCTAAAGGAAATCGTAATTAAACAGAGGGTACATTACAAATGTCTTGGAGACACCAGCATGTGTGTGGTATCTGTGCAAGGAACAGAGAAAACCTGAAGGACTTGGGGGGCAAATAAAGCATTTTTAAGCACTTCAAAGGCCTTGCTTCAAAAAGAGCTCAGTGAATTGGGTGCCACTTCCTTTGCTTACTGCAGCCTGGTGAAGAGCTGAGTCAGCTCTGCTGAGATCTGAACTGTGAACTTACGTGTTTTAAGCTGGGCTATGAGCCTACAAGCTTGACTCTGCACAGAAAACCAGGTGCAGAAATACGCTTCCCTTCAGACTACCCTGTCTTCTCGGTACATACAAGCTGATGCCTTAGTCATTCAGTCCAGTGAATATTTCTGGGTTTTACAACACTTCAAAGCTTGCACAATAAACCTTTTGGGGGTAATTCTTTCCTTTGTGTTGTATCACCTTTTAAAATTAATTCTAATTCTGTTTAACTTGGGAAACTGTGCTCCTTCCACAGCCATCTCTCCTTGAAAATTCTTGTGCTGCAGAACAAATAGAACTGCTGAACTCTCACAAAACAGGCATCGCTCGTACTCACGTGGCAACTCGGCCAGTACCATGTGCTGTCTGGTTTCAGTTCCAAGAGGCAGAAAAAAAGGCACCCTGAAACTGCTAACTAATGTCCTCAGGTGAGACTACGGTGATTTTTGCCTCCTGAGCAGTGACCAGGCTAGGTGCCAATAGTGCAGTACAGGGAAGTTTCCACTTGGGTGGTGGATGGAAGCCCCAAAGGTTGCCTGCCTTCTGCTCCTGCCCATATCTGCTGGCAGGCAGGGGAGCCACATCATTGCCCTTTGCCTACACTATATCCTAGAGGAACACAAGAGAGAGATGAAGTACAGGGAAACAAATTCTCTCTGCTGTGCCTTGTTGCCTTTAAACACCACTCAGTTGCACAGAAATTTCCTGTGCAACTTGGAAGTGTTTTACATTGCTTTAATGAAGTGTTGTACATAGCAGCTAGGTGGGCTGGAGTGGATAGAAAGATGAAGTTTCTGCAAATATCAGTACATGTTTGTGTATAGCCTAGAAAAAAGCATGAATCCTTCCAATCCCTTTAGGACATAGATACAACCAATTACATCCATTTTGAAGGTTTCTGTTGTTCTGCCCCGTTATTGGGGGCACCGTTACCCCCCCGTCTTTTCAGTTCATTAAATCAGCTAACACATTCATCATCTGCATCAGAAATTACTCACTTTTGCCACTTTTTCTCTCAGGAAGGCTCCAGAGTCCTTTGGAGACTTGACTCCCTCTGTCTCCTTCCCCGTTTCTTTCCACGTTTCTCCCCTCAGCTTTGCAAGTGCCTTATGGCATGGTAGCAATCCCTTCGGCGAGGGTGCCTTGGACTCTGCTCCCTGGGGAGCCCTCGGAGCTGTCAGAGGGTTCCCAGCCGCGAGTTGCTCCTTCGCTCTTGGTGGTCAGCAGACGTTTCCTGCAGAGCTGCCAGCTCCAGGAGGAGGGGGCAGGTCTGGCTTACTGGTGCTGCTACTGGTCGGATCTGGCTGAGCGAGGAAACAAAGTTCTGCTTGAATGCGAACATATTTCTAGCTTAGAAAAAAACATACATACATACATTGCATGTTCCGGTCATGTTAAGGATTTGCAGTGTTGCTGGTCCTCCTGTTATGACTTTAAGTTCCCTAAAAATATTGAGATTAATTTAAGAATAATAATTTTAAAAATCTAGCTGTACGTTTTTAGTCCTTCTGTTTGTCAAAGCTCCTTTGGGAGAGCAGTGGTCAATATTAGTGCTGTGTTCTCTCCCCGGTAGATGGTGAGTTTTCATGTCTGTGAAAAAATTCCCATCTCTGCATCTGTCTGCTTGTCCTTGGAGGTCAGTTTCAATCAGTTCTAGTGCCATTTCCTAATCAGCTGTATCCCATTTGCCTTTTATTCTCAAGGCTTGCAAACACGAGTGCAGTAGGATTTCCAGTTTCTGTCTCAGTCTCACAGGACAGGTGCAGGGCTCCATGTCCTTTACCACTGTCCTAGGCTGACTGCTTAGAGCAATAGGTTTGGGTAAAGCACTTAATTAAAAATAGTTTTGTTCTCTTTTGTTTTTGAAAAGGGTTGTAAAGTATCAAAACAAGGCTGATAGTGACATTTTGGTTTTGTTGTGTGCCAGTAGGTGTAACAGTTGCTGTTACACAGCTGTCATGGGCACAAATACACCATATTCCTTCAGCCTGTGATTTAAACACACATTTAATTCAAAAAAAATATTTTAGTGTTTTGCTGCCTTGGGGATATAATGAATAAAATAATTCAAGGATCGAAAGTGCAAGGAAACAGATGCCCATTGATACCAGATGGATGTTGAGATAAAGCCGTACTGTATCAGATAAGGTTTATCTGAAAGAACGTGGGTTCTTGCTCTGACTTTACAAGTATTGAAAGCTTATAGATAAGTGGAGTGTGTGTTTTTCTGGAACATGTATGTTTTCTGTTTAAAAATCAGTTGTGTTTCTTTTCTTTGTATGAATAATTAAATGGTTTTTGGCTGCCTTATCTACCTGAGGAGGATGATCACAATCCCTGAAACCCTTTCTTTTTTGTATACCCAGGCACGTTATCTGGAAAATCTGAGAATGGATTGACTATATTTTACATTATTGCAAGTTTACAGGACGTGAAGTAAAGCCTTGGAAATGACGCTACAAATGATGTAAGTTCAGTTTTAATATCTGGTATCAAGTGATTGCCAAGGATTATACTTTTGTTATGTTCCCATTGTAAATACTTGACTGATACTAACAGTTCAGCCTGTTAATGACTCTAGTATAAAGTTCAGTATAAAAAGTATTTTCCATCATCATGAAAATAGTTTGGTGTCTTTGTCAGTAATATGCTAACTTACCAACTGCTATTTCTGTTAAAGTACAGTAAGAATATCTTTTTGTATTTTAGTTACTGATTTTAATTATTTAGCATATAACCCTGACAGTAGCTTTACAAAGTCTCTCGTGATATAATTTTCTATGATTTTTTGTTACTTATATGGTATCCTTTCGATTATATTTTCCAGCTACCAAAACCTATTTATCAGCAGGGTTTATTCTCACAAGCTTGTTGTTTTCTGGTGCCCTTTGGTCTAGGTACAACACAAATGGAGATTTTGCCGTAGGCAAATCTGGTACGCTTTCCAAATGTGTCAGGGGGCTTTGTTGATTGAATTATCATCTTAATAACAGCCTGTCTAAAATATTTGACAACAGGAACTAATTCTTAAAGACACTTGCCAAAGTATCAAAAGAAGTCAGGAACGCAGTTCCAATTAGAAAATGGAGAACAAAACTCTGTAGACGAAGTTACGTTGCTAACGTTCATCTCTATTCAGTATATCAATTTGTAACTGAAAATTGTAATTGTAAATTGTCCTTTGGCTTCCAGTAGCTTTTGTACTCCTGAGGCCCTGAGCTTTGTTTGAAAATCCCCCCACCTCATTATTTCTCTAAACAGTCTAGAAATTTAAAACAAGCTACATGTTGTTATGGAAGTTTATATGTGAGCAGGTGTCCATGTGTTTACATAAATGCAGTGTAGCTTTACCCCTTCCAGAAAGCAGAAGAGTTTACCTGGAATAAGAACACCAAGAAAAAGAATCACAGGGGAAATAAAACAGGCAAATTCACAACATGACCAAAAATGTCAGTGCAGCCCTTTGGAGTTCGTTCAACTGTGTTTTAGATTTTTAGACTTTGTTTTGCCTCTTGCAGAAAGCTCATCTTAGAAGGCTAGAACTTCTGTGCAAAAGAGCTGGAATCAGTTAAATACTGTAACCACTGCTGATTTGGTTGCATCCTCCAACATGACCAGTCCTCAGTAAGTGCCATATAAGGATAGTTACAGCTTATTTTAAATACACCTTAACAATTCCCACGTGCAGGAGAATGTTGTTGTGACACTGAGACAGTTCCATCAGTGTTACTGGAAAGGAAAGTTGCTACTTTGAGAAGGAATAGTAGGATTTGGTCAGTTGTCTGAAGAGTGTGAATTAGCAGAAATAGCATGAATGCAGTGAGTGTGTTGGATGTGTTACTGAGAGCCAGTAGCTGAAAACTACTTTGTCATGTCTACGTCAGATCCATTGCTTTTTTCCTTTCCTTTCACCAAAATTCTTGCAAAGCTGCTTGCTGACACTAGTCTGTTGGTGTATTTGTTGTGCTTTTCAGTCACATCGGACTCTGTGTACCATGTAGTCTGTTTAAGAAATACCAAAGGTAAATACTTTTGGGAGGGGGAGGCTGCACTAATCTGTTTTCCTTTTTCCTTTATTATACTGGAAATTGGATTGCTCTGTGGACTTCCATGCAAAACTGAACCAGCTTATCTTGGACTTGTAAACATAAAGGTCAACAGGATGGCACGAAAGGTGAAAATCAAAGGAAGAACACTCTTGTTAGAATTGGCTCCTCTCTCTGGGCTTCCAATTTCTATTTGTTAACAGAGAAATACAATTCTATTGGAAATGACGAGAATCTCATTACTTACAATTATTAGTTAGACAAAAAATAAACTAAACCCAGCTTTTATGTTGTTTAAATGGTAGTGCTTCCCTTCATTTCCACTTTCTGACATAGTATGACACAGTTGCAACCTTTCTCTGACAAAGACTTGAGTTATAACAGCATTTTCAGCTTTTTAAATGACTTCCTTGTGTAATGCTGGCAGCGATTAGCTCCTTTAAATTTAGGAATGTTTTCCATCCAAAAGGATTAGTTCAGTGGTTAGGCTCTGAGCAATAGGGTCTTTGTCTCTCTTTTGCATAAAATTTTAGTTCCTTCAACTGCATCTTCAGACTTACAACATACATGAGTTAAGAACTCTCCTGAATTATTTATTTTTTTCTGGAAAAATGAACTGTTATTCAGGTTGCTTTATGGAAGATTTTAATAAGCTTCTTTAAAACAAAATCACCACAATGAAGTCACATAACAGAGGGAAGTTGGGTGCTGTGCACTTTTTAACTATATCCCTAAAAGTATCTTCACACCTGCTGTTGAAAACCTCTGAAAACTAGCCTGAGATTTCTTGAGAAGTTGATAAGCTTCCCCGGATGAAAGCTAGAGCAGATTATGCTTGCACCCTACTTTGAATGAAAAGGAGCAAGTAGCATTCACTGGGGACTACAAAGGATCAGTCCCTGCTGGGACTTGTCATACGAGGGAGGTTTCTCTTACAGTGAAGTCATCCTGCATATGTACTAGCTAGTATGCTAGCTGATCAAGTTTGGGTTTCTAGGTAAGTGCTATCTTCTTATAAATGTGGAGGACATGCCTGCAGTTAGACACTTGCATGTGGTTTGCATTCGTGTGAGTGGTGTGGTAGAAGAATGTATGTCCGGACTTAAAAGCTGTTCATATGGCTACTGAAGATAACTGTTATAACTGAGTTCATAATTCTCCTGATTCTTTGTTCTGCTTTGAGAATTATTTTGAAATAACTTGTAACAGAACGATAGCTTGTGGTTGAATGCAACCAAGTCACCAGCCATCAAAAATCTGACTCTACTGACCGACAGTGAAAGAGGGATCATATTGCATCTAGTAACTAACAGCTGATCTGTACATAATTCATAAGCTGAAGTATTCATTGTTCCCTGATCTAAGTTACAAAGCAGTGAGTTTTTAATTGAGGTAGTTGCATGCCTTCTTTCTGGTGTTCTTGTCTGTTTTGCACAAATATTTTGCTTTTGGGTTCATACATTGTTTCTATTTTTGTTTTTTTATAACACTTTCATTTCTATTTAGTGCTTCTGAAGCAGCTTCAGCAGAGTGAAATGCTGTTCTCTTTTATCTGTGAGGGTTCTGTTGATTTCAGTGAGATGTACTGAAGACAAGTTTAGAGAGGTCTGGTCTTTCCCCCTCAACAAGGATGCCTCCCTCAGTGACTTTGCAAGGGCCATTTAAGTTGTCTGCTTTTTGGGGTTCACTGAAGTTATTGTCTCAAACTTATTTTTACTTTTCTGTTTATTTATATTTGTTTATATAATGTAGATGTATATGTGCGTATCTGTAGAGAAATAAATGTTTTTTATTGCTGATTATATTTTTAGGCCTACAATAGAAGGCAGTGTTTCAGAAGTTGAGATAATTTCACAACAAGTGGAAGAAGAGACCAAAAGCATTGCTCCTGTACAGCTTGTGAATTTTGCCTATCGAGATCTCCCGTTAGCTGCACTTGATCTGTCTGTGGCTGGGTCCCAGCTTTTGTCAAATTTGGATGAGGAGTACCAAAGAGAAGGGTAAGTACAAAGGACAGGATTTAATGTTCTAGTGTTATGTTATAGGAATTTCACAGCCTGAAAAAAAAAAAATCCATCTGGAGAAGAGCAGCGAGCCAGTTGTCCTCAAACCTCATTTTAAAACCACTGTCTCAGAATGGAAATGACTTTTTTGAATATAACTGATCAATGCTGGTTTGGGGCTCTTTGAAATTACCTAATTCATAGCAGCTACTTTCTGTCAGACAGAGGAAAGTAAACTAAGCCTCATCAGACAAGCAGAACGGCCTGGTGAAAGCTCTTCACTAGAGGGGTTTCAGGAGGATTTCAAGATAACAGAGGGTTAACTATTGTGGTTCTTTTATGTCACTGTACATCTCCTGACCGAAAGATAGTGACTTAATGCTGCTAATTCCAGAACAGATCGTTACTTTTCGCAGAATAATTTGTATCGTGTAGCTTGCTTATGTGAGAACATGGTCATTGATGGCATGAGCATATCACTCACGTTTTTGTAGAACAACTGCTCCAGTTTTATTGGAATGAAAGATCTTAACAGGTTTATAACATTTGCTCAAGCGTAACCCAGTGTAAGCTTATGTAGCATTGTTATTCTGCAGGACATAAGAAGTTTTCCTTATGCCTGATTCAGGCTTTAAGTGGCTGTAGGTGGGCTCCTGTGCTAAATTTTTCATGGAAGTGTTGGGTCAATTGGAAAGAATGTAGAGGTAGGCAGTGAGAATGATGAGAGGTGCAAAAAACCTGCTGTTGGAGGACTGATGGAAGTAACAGGTTGCATTTCACGTGAAGAGACTTTGGGGGAAATTATAAGGGATTTCTCAGCGAGGAAGCGAAGTCTGTTCCATCTCCATGGTGTTTAGAACAAGAAGTGAAGAGCTTGAATAGCAGCAAGGAAGAGAAGAATAAGGTTAGCAAAGTGCTGGGATAGACTATGGGTGTGCGTGGGGAAGAGGGAAGTAGAATTGCAATAGCTAGATGTCTTAAAGAAAACACAGTTGTCAGGAATGGTAACAGTGTAGTTCAACGTCTGTTGGCATAGAGATTCAGTGAGCGCTTGTGCTTAGCCCCTCTGATTCCGTGATTACTACGCACGGTGTGTTGCACTGGATGTATATGTACTCCACTGTCAGTAAGAACCATCTAAAAGCACTTCACAGTAAGCCATACAGAGCTCTCATGATGAAGACATTAATAAGCCTCCAATTATTGGTGGCTTGAATGTGTTTTAACATGTGCTCAGAAATCAGCAAAGAGACCTGCTTGATCTCTGCTCAGCAGGTATTCTGTATGGTAGTCAGGAAGGAGTGCGGAGGAAAGACTCTTGCCTTTAATTTCTTTCCAAATTAGACTTTGTGAGACATCTCCAGAAAGTTGTTACTCCAAACAAGGGGAAATACATTTCAAGTAGGTTATGTAAGTACGGTACAACTCTAACATAAAATAGCCTGCATAGCAAAAGAGGCACTTGAAAATTAATTTGAGTATGCAGGTGTAACCCTCAGGATATTTTGGTGCTAAGTAAATACCAGTTTTGTTCAAATACGCATTTTAATAGATTTTTATGATCTGAAACTCCATTCTTCACTGTGCCAAAGTGCACAGATCTCTCACTGTGACTGTTTGAGCAGCCTTGCAGTCTAAGCGTGGAAATAGACTTATCATTCTTTTCCTCGGCAGAGATCCCTTCCTTCACACAGACTTCTTTTGTGGCTTTATTGCTCTGAACGGAAATAAGCAGGTGCCGTCCAGACTGCCCAGCTGTAGAGGGGATTCTGCAAAGAAAATTCAGAGCTTTAGTTTGTATATCTCAGTGCATTTTGGCTGAGTAAGTGCAACTGAGTCCTAGGGCTGCATCTTCCTTGCGGGAACAGCTCCTTCTTTCTTTCAGAAGCACTGATTGCAGCTGAGATCCTGTGGAATTTAGGAGCAGAGTCAAGCTCAAGAAGGCCCTAAGCAGAAGTAAAATTCTGTCCCCGTACCAGCTTGTGGCTTGTTTGGGAATATGTCTGGTTTTACGAGTGTGGTTTAATTTCATTCTAGTGGCCTTGTTAGATGTGGCTGGCTCACTTCTCTTCCACCTGGGTAGGAAGCATCTATGGTGAGTCAGATCAGTCTGGCACTGGACCTGCCAGCTTCCTCTCCCTCATATTTGAAGAGAATGGTGTGGGAATGGCAGTGCAGGAAGTGACAGAAAACGTTTAAGACCCTGTATTTTCTGCAAGTATCCATATGCATGACTGTGAAGCTCTGTGCCCCCACCACTTCTCTACAGGTTGCAAGTGGAGATACCAGAAGGCAGGGCTAATGCTGGCGAGTACTAAAAGGAGATGTTGGCCTCATCTTCATCTCCGTGGCAGTCTGCCTTCATCACAGACCTCCAAATGTTACTTGCTACATATTTTTTCCTGAGAATTTCAGGGAAGTTGCCAGCCTCTCTGACCTGTGTATATTCTGTATGGCTCCGTTGGTCTTGATCAGTAGCTGATCTATACAAACTGTATTTATTCAAATTGCAAGGACTGAGCAGGAAAGTCTGGTGCATGCCTCCTTCTTGGGAAGATGCAATAAGAAAATGGTAGGGATTTGGGAGATACTTGGTGGTTGTCACAAGCTGCATCTGTCTATTGATGGAATGCTTTTATTTATCTGAGAGAATTTCTCTCAATAAACCCAATGTTAATTGGCAACCAGAAACAAGTGGGTGACAGCTCAGCTCTCCTTGTGTGCCTGGAAACTCTCAGATGGCATCAGACCAGCTCCCCTTCCACAAGAAATGGGGGGGGGAGTGGAAGGAAAAGTAAACAGAAAATTATGATCTGTCCTGTATTAGGCAGATCATACGTAAACTGACATCCAATGGCTTTAAAGATACTGGAATCAAAGCCTTGTTTTGTGCAGTTTGATGGGGCTTTGCTCTATTGTATCAAGTGCTCAGGGCAGGCAGTTTCCATCTCTCAATGTTACCAAAGGAATTATGTAGGAAGTTTGAGCTATTTCCGTCAGAAATTCAGTTCTCAACTGAAGCAACAAAGAAAGGACTGCAGATTTTATGACACATAAAGTCAGTCCCTGAAATATACCTGTAAGTAGTAAAAGTGTAATTAATTAGGCAGGAAAAAACCTTTCCCTGCTCTTCCAGAAATCCTCAGGCAAACCACAAAATGTGCCGTCTTCTGGAATAGGATAAGCAAAAATTTTCTCTCTGTAGATGAACAGGAAAAGTTATAACAGTGGAAGCTCTGGTTAAGTCAGATGGAATATGCTTTGAAGATAGCCATTACAGGTCACGTGGCAGGGCTGGCATTGCCCTCCTCGCAGTCAGAAGCAGTAAGGTGTCCGTGGTCTCTGCACGCTGCAGCATGGGGTAGGGGGGCTGCTGCATCTGGCTTGCTTCCTAGCTGCAGCAAGGCTGCTGTGCCCAGTGTTAATGCAACTGTGGTTCTGCCTTTTCAGAAGAAGGACATGTTCTGATGAATGCCAGCAATCCGTAACTAAAACACTTTTAATTTTATGTGACTGTAACAATTTGTGTTTACAGAGGTCTGTCTCCTCCACGCAGCAGAGCCCTGTGAATAAATAGTAGCTTGGTTCTCAGAACCAATAGGGGAGTAATGTTTGTTACTCATTAGTCCTGCTTACCTGCCTTGCAGATAACTTGTTGGAATTGTCCTTAGATATTGCTGCTTTGTGATGCGCTCCATGGTTAACTCCAAAACTGTGCCTTGGGTGCCCAGACCACCATATGTTTCTAACGTACCTGTAACAGATTAGATGACACATGTATACCAAAAGCAGCAGATTTTCTTTGTGATTTTAATTTTCAATTACATTGTATTTGTTTTAGGTTGCAGCTCCTGAGTTTCCATATGTTAAACAACTTTGAAACATGAAGGTGCTTTCAAATGCTGTGTTTTTACATCAACAGCTGTAAAGGCTGGGAGTTGATACAGTTAATGTGACTCATTTGACATTAACTATAAATACTCATGCCATTGTAATTTAATCATTTATGATCATCTGTTGATAGCCTCAGGGTCGTTTGGTCCCAGGTTTGTTGTCCTTCCCAGAAAGTGAAGGAAACAGTTGGAATATCTGGGAAAATAAATGATGTGTGAAGGGACAGAGAAATAAAAAAGAAGGAAAAGCAAAACTGACCAGAGAACACAGAGATGCACAGAGTTTCAGAAGTTAACACAGGAAAGATTGCTGCAAGCTTATTTCAAATTGGTAGAAAGCTGTCCCTGATGAATCTATTCACCCATTCGGGGAGAAGAGGATGTCTGTTCCTTCGATCTGCCTTCTGTAATCGCATCCAGTGTATGCCATTATTTCTGGTTTTCATATTCACACTTTAGTTTTTATTTTGATCTCTTTGGGGTTTTTTACTTATATTTTCTGCAAGGCTTAAAGGTGTTTTAACCAAGTGAACTCAAATGGATTCAGTTCCTGTTTTTCTTTTGTTTTCTGCTTTTCTTGCCTTTATCTGGAAGCATACATAAAGTGCAGTCCCTTTTCTGAAAGGTCCCGTGGAGCCGAGGCCTCATGGAGACCTTGGAACACACCATATCGATACATGGTGAATAATCAGGTCCAAGCTAGGGATAAGGTGCAAACGTTTTGGATAGCAGAACTATTTCCTGTAGTGAACAAGCTCCTTGTATTTACAAAAGTGACTTCTTTAAACTTATTTTGCATGCTGTAGTGCTGATTTGTCCTCTGTGCGGTACTGTATTGCTGCTGCTGCACACCGGTGCTCTGGTCCAAAACCAAGACCTGCACTGCAGCACAGGGAGCGTTTGGTGCTACGGAGTTTGAGAGGTGCCCAGCTCTTCACTGGAGAATGCATGAAATGTTGGGCTGTGTTAAAGGGTGTTCAGTGATTTAGATACTTCCTTTTCCACTACAGATCCTTTTAAGCATTTATATTTGTAAAGGTTGTTCTCTTCAATAGCTTGTTACTGTGTTTATCCTCGTACCTAAAGCCTTTGACTCTGTCCCCCTAATGTCATTCATCAATAACACCAATTGGTAGAGGGAAAGCCTACTATAAATAAATAAATCTAGCTCAGTGGTTTTCAAACTTTTTAGGGTTGTCGATCTTTTTTTTTTCTTTTTTCTTTTCCCAATAGAACTTACTTTTCCTAGGTACTTTTTGTGGATAGAAATGTAGCAGATGTAGCCCACAGACCACTGTTTGCAAAAGACTTTTGGAGAGTGGAAATGATGTGGATTTGACTTACCTGGTTTACAACTGGGAATAATCGTCTAACTTGGAGAAGATGTGGCTTGGTGTAACAACTGAAAGATGGATGAGCAATTGGAGAAGGGAGAAATGTGGAAAAGAGGAATATTAGTCTAGGAGAGCTAAGTGCTGAGCAGCAGTGTAAAAACAAACCAAATGTTAGAAGTTGTAAGGAAAGGAGTAGAGAGTAAAACAGAGTACATCATTGTGCATCTCTGTAAATCCAAGCTTTGCCCACATCTTGAACATGAGTGTGTAGTTCTGGTCCCTGTCAAAAAGGACGTGGTAGATACAACAAGTAACTGGAAAAGATTTAAAGGAAAACATTGAGCCAAGATGCAGAACAACTTCCATTGGAGAAATGACTCCATAAGCTAGGACTGTTCAGTCTGGAAAGGAGCAGGTTGACGTGAGGTTTGACTGAGATTACGGAATCAGTGACAGACTTTAAAGTATGACAGCTCCCCCCTCAATCCAAGTACCAGGGTACTTTACTGGAGTGAAGCCCATTTGAAAACAAACAAGAAGGTGGTACTTTACCCAGAGGGCAGTAGATGTGTGGAAATACTTGTTCAAGGATCTGTGGCTTCTAATAGCTTATGCAGCCATAGGGAGAGTTTGGACAAGTCTGTGTAAAAGGAATTCAATGAAGGTTACTAAGTAGAGTCCTAGAAACCACATCTGGCTCAGTAAGACCTCCAGCTGAAAATTGTTGGATGCTGGGAGGGTTTGAATGGGAAGTGTATCTATTTGCCTTGTTCTTGTTTATCTTGAGATGTCCGCTCCCGGCCTCTACTGGAGACAGGACATCAAACTTCTGTTCTGATCTCACATGGCTGTTCTTGTGCTTCTTAAAGGTTGGTTTTAAGTCTGACGTTAATATTTCAGTAAAGAACTTAGCATAAAACATTAGAGCCTAATAAGCAATTTTCTAATGAGAGGAGTAATGTACAAGGTAATCACGAGATGTCTGTGAGCAAATGGTGTCAATATGTATTTAATGAAGAAGGCAGAAATGCGCCTAGGGGCATCAAGTAAGATACTTCAGGGAGAGCTGGGAAGCATTCAGGGAATTAAACATATTCCAGAGTATTATGTACCACTCGTCTGTATTCTCTAACTCTAGGACAATTCTTTGAGGAGGACAGTTAGAAAAACTGAGCGTCTGTGTTACAAAAAGCACGCGCTTCTTTGACTAAAGTAAATGAGGAGATGTCACTGCTCTATATAAACGCACTGTAGACAAAATGTCAGCAAGGGAAAAGAGCTAACTGTCCTAAAGTACAAGACTGGCATGAGAACAGATATGTATAAACTGGCCATGTGTGAGTTTAGGCTGAAGGCTGGAGGAAATCTTTCTGGAGTTGCTCAAGGCCTCCAGCTGCTATTTGCGGCCTCCTGTGAGGCTCTGCTGTCTGTTTTGTCTCAGCCAGATTTTGTATTGTTGTTTAACCTTTCTGTGTTTCACTTACTTCCTGTCCATGGCCTTTCTACTCCTACAGACAGTGATTTGGATCTCATCCATCCTTCTGTTTTCTAATCATATCTGTCTTGTGAGATGCAAACACTTGCTTCTGAGCCAAAAAAAAAGGCAGCGTAAGGTATAATACAGATTGGGGGGATTTATTTGCAAGACCAGAAAATAGAAACAGTGACAGCTGTTAACAGCTTGAACAAATTGTTTGTAGTGGTTCCTTACCAAAGAAATGTGCTAAACCTTTCCCAGTTTTGCCTTATGTTCTTTTCTCCAAGCTGTTTATTAAGAAAACTAGCAGTGATGACAGATTGGTTTTCCACAAAGCCATGTGTGAAAGTATCTTTAAAAAGAATTACCCCTGGTAAAATTCCACTACATATTTAAATTTCCCATAACAAAACTTTAGTCATCAACCGAGATATTCCAATTCTAGTGCATTTATTTACTTCATCCAGGTATTGCAAGACAGGAAAACGATGCTCCTACTATATAGACAGAGTAGCTGAGATACCTGAAGAACCTGACTCAAGTCGTGCAGTAATGGCCCAAGTGATATTTCATGTGTGTCTTACACAGTGCCTGGCATCAACAGGCAACACAGTCAGGAGACTAACAGAAGCTGTATTTGTCCTCTGAACAAAATAAGACACTTTTTTTTTTTTTTACTGGCATCAGCAAATAAGTGTTTTACTTACGTATGTTTTCTATATAATCTCTAGATAAATTTATGGGCTATGTAACTTCTATTTTTCTCGAATATCTTTGTGGCCGAATTTCTAATTTAAACTCTAAACTTAGTGTAGCTCAGTAATATTAGAGGGAAAATGGCCAGGATCTGGAATGTAAATTTAAACCTACTCTAATTCTGGTATGGATTTGTTTTCCTCAAATACCAGATTCCTTATCCGCTGGCTGGATGAACCCTTATACATCAGGAGAAAGAGATACTCTACTAAGACAGGTTAAAGAGCTGAAGGAGATGAGAAGATCTGTATACTAGGATCCAGTGTGTCACTTGGTCTGTGTGTCACTAGGTTTATCTAAAATATACTTCTAGCTAGAGCACAGTTCCTTTTATTATTTATGTCTCTAATTTACAGGAGGTAAGAAGAACAAAAAAAAAGGAAAAAGCCTAGGCAAGATCAGGACTCCATTGTACGATTGTGTAGAAGCAGCAGGAGCAATGAGCTAGCTTTCCAGCACCCAGGAAAAAAACTATGCAGTGCTCCTTTTTTAGAGCACAATGTGATCATCTGTGTCAGTGGATTTAGAGGACTTGGAGGAGATCTGTGAAGAGCTTGTTTGCTAGGCAGCGATGTGAAGGTGCTAATTACTGTCCATTCACAGGACAAGCTTTAAATAAATGTACCTTGGTGTAGTAAAATATGAAACTGGAGGTGGTTTTCTAGGGCTTAATTTTCAAACATTTTTGCAGCTTTGAAATCAATTTATATCTTTTGAGTGATATGTAGGTGTAAGCATGCAGGTGATCTGCACTTGGCCTCCTAAAATTGTTGCTTTTTCAGTCATAAGCTGATAGTTTCATTCAGAAGCTTTTTGGAGTTGGTGGGATACTGCTGCTGCACAGACAGAATAGTTCCGCGTTCCTTAGCAGTTCTAGCAGTAACGATGAGCTTGGATAAAGATTATCATTGCTGTATGTAAGGCATGCTGAGAATCACAGGTGATTCACTCTTAGTGGTATGTTTGGTGTATTTGCAAATCTTGACTACGTGGAGTTTTTAAAGGAGTGTTTTTAGGCCCTCTACTGATCATTCTGAGAATAGGACAGAGGAAAGACTACCCTTCAGTGTTAAAATGCTGGCAAAACAGATCTTTTTGAAAAAGAGAAGATAAACGTAAGACGGGAATAGAACTAAAAACTTTTCTAATTAAACGAGGCCATTCCCTGGCATTATTTTTGGAAAGATGTCAGAAAACAAACAAACAAAACCCAACAAAAATACCAGCTGCAGTACAGACAGGCTCTCCTGTTTTGCAATGGATTCATAAAATCCATTAAAAAATCAAGATTGCATGAAGGCTTTATTCCAGTCCCCTTTTTTCCCTTACATTTAAAAAAAATATGTATTTAAAATCTAGTGCATCTTTTATTTTTTAGTTCTTTATGATTGTTTTATCTTGCAATAGTTTTTTGTTTTTTTTTTTTTCTGGCAATGTTTGAGGGAAAAGCAACCTTGAGTACTGCTTCAGGCTAGAACCGTAATGCAATTGAGCTAAGGGCAAGTTCCAGATAGTAACACTTGCCAAATCTTCTTGGAGGTTTTGAGAGTCAATTGAGAAGGTCTTTTATGGGTAGGTAATCAGGCAGCTCTGAGTACAAGTATTTAGCTGATACACTCAATTTTGAGAAGCTGCTTGAAAGTGCCAAGTCTCTGAGCACTGTTTAGCATCACTTTCTCCCCCATTTTTAAGTGTGGCTATGTCAGGGGATATTTGTGATGTTTTTCTGAGTGTTTGTTTGTAACAGCAGTTAGTGTATCTAGAGCTATTTACGTGGAATTGCTCGGTATCTTGCATGGCACTGATTTCTGCATATTGACGTTTCAGTTCAGACAGTGCGGGTACCGCATCACAGCTCGCGTGCTTGCAATTCTTAGAGCTGAGCCAGTAAGTCACGCCAGCTCTTTATTACAGGGCTTTGAAAGTAGTGTCAGGCGAGCATCAGAACTTCCAGTTGGGCCAGTACAAGAACATTACAAAACCCTGCGATGAGAAACGATGCGATAAATACCATATCAAAGCTGAACTATGGGATAATTTTAGGAGGAAAAAAAAGGCAAGCAGGATGGGCTTTATTTTTTGGACCTCCTATGATTACTAATGTTTCTGAACTCCTATGATTCCAAATACAAGTGTTTTCAAAAGAAAAAGCAGATTTTTTTAATTTTTAACAACCACTTTGAAAAATGTGGATCTGCTTTAGCACAACATGGGTATGACATGTACTGTTTTATCAGCTTCCTTCCAGAACTCTCATCCTCACAGCTGTAGTCAGCAGGAAGTGTTGCAGTTTTTATCTCTAGAACATGCAAGTTTTCTTGTCAAATTCTACTACTGGTTTTGGTTGAAGCTGCTGATTCCTAAGTTCTGACAACGTTGCTGCATCCCATGGGGATATACTGCCAGCTACCAAGGGAAGTGTGAACCAGGAATGAGACAGATTTCTGCAAAGGTTAAACGGATCTAGCAATTGGCAGGTGGGAGTTGCAGTGAATGATCTGCACTCTTAATTGGGCAGTGGTTATTAAGTGATACTAAAATCAACTATTGTAGTTTTTGCTACAGATCTAAGCTGGTTCTCATACTAGAACAAGGATAAAGATGCAAAACAATAAATTTCAATGCCCAGAAAGCTCTTAGGAAGCTTCATTACCTTCTAACCAAATAGCAGAGTCGTGCTGTGTCATAGTAGCCACAGGTAAATGATTGCAGCATGTATGTCAATATAAAAGTGCATGAAAAATAGTGAGATAGGAAGAAAAGCATGTATGATAATCAAGGTTGCATTACTCAGTGCCTCAGAAGGCTCTTGAGCACTGATATGCACAGGAGGGTTGGAGAACCTCATTGAAGTTGAGACGTGATTCCCAGAGTGAAGTGTTGGCCGTTACAGGTGCGATTAACCATGCTTATTAAACCAGATGGTGCAGCTGACAGATGTAACCAGGATTTATCAGTGTACTGATTTGGAAAATAGCCCAACCTTAGTAAAGAAACGAACAAAAGTGCGTTTAGCAAAGTCTATGTACAATATTGATGAGTGTATCCATAACAGCAGAAGTTGTCATTTTGAGTCCACTGCTCATTAGCACTCTTTCTTTTTCCCTTCTTCTCCTTCTTCTTCTTTTCTTTTCCTTTTTATTTTTTTTTCCTTTTTTTTTTTTTTCCTCTTAATTTTCTTTCCTTAGATCTAACTGGCTAAAACCGTGCTGTGGGAGACGAGCAGCTGTGTGGCAGGTATTTTTGCTCAGTGCAAGTCTCAACAGTTTCCTGGTAGCCTGTGTAGTGTTGGTGGTGATTCTTCTGACTCTGGAACTCCTAGTAGATATAAAGCTTCTCCAGTGTGAGTAGGAGGATTATTATTATTATTATTATTATTTTCAATTTTAATGAAATAAAGGCTTAACTTGCTGGGAGGTTTTTGAAGGGTGGGAAAGTTGGTGGGGATTTTCTTTTTTCCTACCGTGTAAATGATCAGTAGGCTAGGCAAGAACCGTGTTTGTGGAACCCTGGTATAGTGAAGTCAGCCCCTCCCCTGTTTTGCTGACCAAATTCAGGATAGGACACATTTTCAGAGGATACGAGCAGAGTGTACATGCAGATATCTGCACGTATGTCATCAGTACGTGAAAAGGTCTGTCCTTGAGGACAGCCACATTCTGTATGCAAAGGAGGTCATCAGTGTATCGTTCATCTCCCCGCTACTTGTCACATGTATGTGGATAGATATGATGAACTTGCTAGGGTACTTGATGCCATCATATTATTAACATACTGAGGTGGGTAGGAATTGAAATTACAGTTTGCTATCTTGTGCACAGATTGGCTTCTACTCTGCTAATATACAGTGAGTCAAATAATAGCTTAAATGGAGTTTTGCTGTATCTGAATTCTCTGAACTCACTCTACACAGGTTCCACAGTGCTATTTTTCATGCTATAGTTTTGCTTCCCAATTCATCTTTTTTTTCTTCTACTGCTGTTTTCCTCCATTCCTTTCTTCTCTTCCTCTTTTTTTTTTTTTTTTTTTTTTTTGCTTTTAAAATACAAACCTGATACAATCACACATACCAGCTACGTTTTCCCCTCCACTAATTGTTACAGAGCAGCCTTTAACACTGCCCTACAGTCTCAATTATGTTGAAATGGTAATAATGGGGTTCAGACAGTCCTATAAATGCAAGAATACACAACATGAAAGAGTCGCAGTCTGGTATCTTCTATGGCAGCTTTGAACTGAGCAAGTGAATGAAGTCCTTTTATTCTCATGATTTTTGTGTTGATATTAATGAAGTTAGATTTCACTGTAAAAATTTAGGTATTACAGTTATAATAAGATTAGTTTAAGGGACTTTATTGTTAACTGCAAACATTTTTTTTATTAGCCCTGTAAGATAAACCAGTGACTAAGCTGTCTTCCCACAACATTGCCCAAGCTTTCCCCCGTCCTCGTACAACCCTGTCTGTCCGTACTGCACAGTGTTATGAGCATGGCCACTCCATTACATTTGTTATTTTCTGCAGTCTCTGGTAGCTTACCATTTTAGATAAGGAAACCAAAAATTTGGACAAATCTGTAGCTTCTAAAAAGTCAGGAATGCTAATGATGGCTGTAAGTCCTTAAGAATTGAATGAGGAACTGTATTAAGCCACCGCATCTTTCTGTTCACAGATAGAGTTGTCGCTTCCTGCAGAGCCAAAGAGTTTAAAAGCTGTTTCTGCTGATTTATCTTAGACTTCTAACAGAGTTTTGGAGACTTTCCTCTGGAAGCACCTGCTTTCTTAACCATTTATTTTGCTTTAGAGAAGGCTGTATTTTAGGGACCGTTTCTCCTCTTTTTACCTGGTGCATATGATACTCTTAAAAGCTTGCCAGCTTACACCCTGTGCTTGGCCTAGAGATGCTTGGAGGAGCCAGGTGGTTTCATTGCGCAGAGGTTGCCCCTGCCCTGTATGTATTTTCTCAGCACCTGGGAGTGTGTAGCTCTGTGCTGCTCCTTGGCATTTTAGCTAATACATAACCCATCATGCTTCTTGCCTTCACTAAGCTGAACTCTTTCTGTTTTGTTTTAAATCAGATAGTGCTTGTCTTGGTGGAGCTAACAGAAGTATTGCAGTTGTGTCGTGAGGAATGTACATTACTTACATTAAGCTTTTAAAAAGCTGTTAGGACGTAATTACATTTCTTCAAACATACTATTCTAGTTTATAATGATTCCTTATTCTGTATGAAATTGAGCAGTGCGTTAGGATATATTAGGGCACATCACTGCCAATTTTATTCGTAATAACTGCTGCTCCACATTGTAGATGGTAATTAATTACCAAGTCTCTCTCTTTTTTTTTTTTTTTTTTTTTTTTTTTTTTTAATGAGGGATTTTAATGGGTTTTGGATAGTGTGTGTAGAACTATTGCATGAGAAGTCAGGTTTCTTTGACTGTGACATTTTGAAAGCATCATTTTCCTCTCATACTTTTAGTGCAGTCCTTTGCACTGTGCACTTCTCTCAAGCAAAATGTGAAATAAAGCACAACTCCTTGGCTTTTAATGAAAACTTGTAGGGGGAAAAAAAGGTTACAAGTAAAACAAACATGGAATGCTGTTCCAAGTAAAAGTAGCAGCTGCTGACTAGCTTAGGTGTTTTGCCTCATCCTGAATCCCGGTGAGGTATCCAAGCCACTGCAGAGCAGGGATGGGCGCCTCTTGCAGAAGAGCCTTCTCCCTTTTTGTAGCCTTTCATTGTGTTCCTGAAGGGCAGTCTTATGGAAGAGGCAAATGTCCAGTCAGTGTATGGGCTAGCGATTTAGCTCTTGAACAAAGCTTCTGGTCTGGGAGACTTCTTCACATTTACTGTTTCCTGGCAATTTGATTGCACGCTGTCTGGCAGTGGCTCCAGCATTCTCCTCCAGTTAGTGCAGCATCAGAAACTGATTTTCTTTCAAGAACCGTGGCTGCTATATCTTTTTTTGTCCACTAAGGGGCAGCTGGAGCCTTATATGTCAGTTGACAGCTGTTTGAAAAATAGCTTACAGATGGTTTCCATTTCTTGTTCTTTATGCCACTCTATAAAGACAGTGTCATGGGAAAGGTAAATATATTGTATTTTTCCCTGTTGTATCGTCTGTAAGTAGTTCCTCTGCAGCAAACCCTCTCACATCAAGCCCCAGAGGAGCCACATTTGTGAGAACTCCAGCAGCAGCCCCTAGCAATGTTTTTCTTTGTGTTCTGATTTCTTCCTCCATTCCTCCCCACCCTTTCTCATTTTAATCACTTTTAATTTTAAAACAAGATGTTTGATTCAATGCATGGCATACATGCTTCTTGGGACTTAGTTAATTCTGCTGCAGTGTTGCATCTCTGTGTGCACAGAGTCATCAATTGCCTTCAACTTTTCTGATACACCATCGTTCCTTCAAACTGCAGGGCCACACATCAGTCTGCTCAAGGGAGGGTAGACTCACAAATACCCTGAAGTAAAGTGAGGTTTTTCTTCATTGCCTTATTCAAAACTTGATTGTGTGTGACCTCCAGAGTAAGAGTTGCCAGTAGCGCGGATACTGGACCCTTTCTGCTTTTTGCTTTGTTTTGTCATTAATGAATTTCAGTTGAATTTCCTTGAGAAATCTTCCACATTTCAGGACATGCACTTAGTCCCACAAAGACAATCCTTACCATAGAGCTTCTTAGGTAATCTTACAGCAAACAAGCAAAGTAAGTTGAATCAAATGAAAGCACAATTTAATGCCAGTGAGTGCCCATGCAAGGCTTTAGTACACTCTCAGTTCATGCTTTTAGTGAGTTCAGGTTAGTTTTCCTCCAGTCAGGTCCTGAAAGGACTTTTTTTCAGTTATTCCACTCTGACAGTGGAATAGCTACGTCACAGTCAGTGTGCATGAGGAAGACCTGTATGGAAAGTCTGTGTGCAGTATCCAGCATTCTATAAATTTCCCCTTTAGTTTACTCTTTACAGACTTCGTTTCATGGAGGAGTTTGAAATGAATTGAACAGAAGTGATTTGAATAGTTCCTATCTTTCTGAAAAAGAAAGACTGTAGAAAAGAAGTTGTATTTCTTCACCAATTATCTTACCTGGAGTTTTATTTCATTTGCTGTAGCTTTCTCAAGTGCTCACATGCCAACCTGGTTAAAGACAAAGCTGCCCCTTTGACAGCCACATTTCCTGAAATACACTCTACAGAAGTAATCACATATTTGTGTCGTACAAGTTAGAATCACTGCTATTTCACAAACTCTTTAAAAATAATACATTGAGATTTGATCTTCATAACAGTTAACAATGACATTCATTCTTTCTGTTGCTGAACTTGCTATGATCTTCCTAGAGTCAGACGTGACTGAGGGGAATGTTCGTGCCATATCTGGACAGCTGTGTGAAAGTCCACTTAGCTCAGTTATTTATTTAGGTGAAAAGGTTTTTAAAGCCCAGTTTGAGCAGTAGTTTTTAATCACTTGTTCCAGACAATTATTGTTCTTCTGAGCTGAATTGTCAAAGACTGCATATAAGGAATGATGCGGGAATAATGGAGCATTGCTTCCTTACAGAATTCTAACTGAATTTTTAGGTACGTGGGATTTAGTCACACATCTCATAGTAAAGCAGTGTGTGGAGCAAGAGCATGCAGCGGAGACAGATTGTCCAAGACCTAATGTGTGTGTCATTGCTTACTGGCAGTCTGATGTGCACAAGATCCAAGACAATGTTACTGTGGCTGCTGACATGCTGGCCTGAGTTAGGGTGAGCAGCTAACGGGGCTGGAGTTCCATGTTCCATTACATCCCATTCCCTTTCTGGCACTTCCATTATGAACTTTAAGAAAGAAAGCTTGACCCACATGTAAGTTGTAGCAGTACTAATGATACTAAACCTAAGTTGCATTCTGCTCCTATAACGATGCCTCATTGTACTGTGTTAATTGCAGTTTCAAGTGCTTCACAGTTTGCAGGAGTAATTCACTGGATCAGCCTAGTCATCCTGTCTGTTTTCTTTTCAGAGGTATGTATAATCAAAGACCTTCGTGCACAGAACTGCAAAATATTGTTATGTCACTGGCATTAGCAAGCAATTAACATGGAAAAAAAAAAAATGTTGCTGCAAACTGAAAGATCTTGTTTGTAGTAGTGCTGTTTGTCAGTTGCCTAGAACTGGCAAGGGAACATGGAAGATACTGCCTTATAAATTACAATTAAACAAGTACTAAAAGAGATAATCACCTCTGAATCACCACAGACACAGGACAGGCCTATTGCATACATTTCTCCTCACAGAAATCTTATCGGTGTCACTGGGAATAAAGAATTAATTTGGGGTGAAAGATCTATTCTTGGGTGAAAGATTTATTCTACAAAAAGATTTGCTTTAAGAATGGAATTCTCTCACAATTTATGGAGGTAGTTTAGATGCTCTAGGTTGCTGCATGTAAACACAGTGAGAGAATGAAACAAATGGTGAATTTCTTTGCAAATGTTTCTATGAATGTGCTTTTGGAAAATGGAAAAAGCTGTAGTAGTGATATAATGAGTGACAAAATCGGGACTACTTATTGCAATTTTCAACTTTATTCCAAAAAGAAGTAATTGATACTGAGACATTTAGACTTCACCTGAAATATCTCAAAGTATTCATTAAGGCTATTTTTCCAGGTCATAACGTGTTACTTGTCACAAAAAAAAGTTTTTGTTTGTTACATTATACCAACTGGTATGTTGGAAGACAACCTGGACTTACACATTTAAAAATAATTTTTCTAATTCATAGGATAAAATATTGTCCAAAAAGAGGTTGAATTCTTCACTCTGTGAAGACGCATTGACTTCACTCTGTGAAGACGCATGTAACTTTCACATTGAGGTGAAAGTTACAAAGAAATTCAGACAAACGTGGAGCTGTGATATCTGCACATTATTTGGTAGTTCATTGTGTTGAATTCATACTCCCCGTATTATATCCCTGATTATTTTTGTGGTTCTATTATGCTTTTATTTGCATATATCATTTTGTATTTCTGCTTTGTATTTCTACTCATGACAGGGGCTTCCTAGCTAGTGTTGCCACTGCCAGTGGGATCTTTCAGAAAGGATTCCTTGATAACAAGCAGTCTCAAGACTGCTTTGCATCCTAGCCTCCTGGTGCAGCAGTTACACAAATGGATACAGCTCATTTTTGTTTTCCCCATCCTTTGACGGTGATTGTGGGTTGTAGGATACAGGTAAACTGCCTGGAAAAGAATCTCTAAACCATTTAACAGTTTTGCAGAATCTGCTTTGTGTACTGCATATCCTAACACTCGAAGACTCGGGTTTGCTAGGTGGAGTCCATTCCCTGTAAAGAAATACTTTCCCCTCTCTCTGAGAAGCTTCTTTTTCTCCAGTGGGGATTAGCACCCTGGGGTCACCTGTAGTCCTGAGCTTCCCAATAGGATCAGTCTGTAACTCTGCTGCTGGCAGCATGGCTGCACAAACACGCACCTGATCTTCATCCCTGCCTGGAGCTTGTTTCACAGCTGCTTCTCCTGTGGTCCTCAATTTCCTTCTGCTGGGCATAAGCTTGAGTTCTGTCTTCTTTCATTTGCGTGACCAAGCACTCTCCCCAAAGCCTGATGCAGCTCCTTGTGTCTTAGCAGTTCTTGCAGTGCCTTGTTCCTGTATCCCTTCCATAGTCCGGTTCACATGCAGGCAGTTTTTGTTTGGTTGCTCGTGGCAGGGCAGATAAGGCCAGTTCTCACCTGTCTCAAGGCAGACATTAATAGTTTTGGTTCTACTCAGAGTACCTGCATGAGTGGACGAAATGTTTTGGAAATGCTTTGCAGGAAAACAGTAACAGAAAAGATTCGCACAGCCAAAGCTGATTGCCTGACTCACCATCCTCGTTTTGCATTTGTCTTGGATATTTTCCTCCTTTCTACATTAGGTATTCCAAATTACTTTTCCTTCTCTGCTTGCTGTCCTAATTTTCTATAAATCTCTTTCTGTCTTTCAAAGTATCTTCATTATCTTCCTCCACCTATTTGATTATGGGTTGAATTTACACCAATGAAAGCCAAGGCCACAAGGCAGCCATGTAATGAGCACAGAGGAAGATAGACATTTGGATATTGGTTCATTAAGTGAATTTTTAGCAGCTCAGAGTCCTAGACCCTGTTACAGCAATAGAGGTGGGGCCGCAGCATAGCTGGATATGCTTCAAAGACCACAGACCTGGAACAGAATGAAGGTGGTGTGCCATTGCTACTGGGATTGCTGGGGTTGGTCTTGTGCCAGGGCAGTTTAATGAACAACAGCACAAAAAACAGTGTGTAATCTTTTCTCATCCAAATCAAAAATGTTGATTTTTCAAGGGGTTATAGAATACTGTAAAAACTCCATATCACAGATATGCTATTTTTTTGTTAATTGATCTTTATTTTATTTGCTCTTTTGGTGCTTTCAGAAGCTTTCTTGCCCTCTGATTCTCAAAACCACAAGTCAGCTGTCTTTTGGAGTTATTTGTTGAGAAACCTGTATGTTACAGTGAGACTTTGCAGCCTGTGACTGTTGATGTCAGGATGAGTTTCCAGATTTGAGCAAGCTTAATTGGTTTGCTTGGATATAACAGGCAACTGCTGAGGATTGATTAGTCTTTCAGTCGGTGCTTTTCTCCCCAAACCAAGCATTGAGAGACGCTAGTGTTCACAAAGGGCTGTTTCCATAGCAAGCACTATGTCCCAGCCCTGTATGTTTATTGGTTTTTCTGTAGTTTGGTTCCCATTAGTTGTAAAGGTGGATACATAATTCTTCAGAGAGGCTTCAGCTCAGATGTGGAGAAGAAATAATAGAAACTTGTAAAAGACTTATTAAAATCCAGAAAACTTTCAGCAGGAAATCTGAATGTTTCAGAAAATTATGACCGATTAAGAGCTGGTGCTGTAAAGACACTGCAAGCACTTTTGGTCCCATCATGGTGGAGTTAAACAGGCACTGGCTTTCTGCTTGGTTAAAATGAAGGGACAGACATGCCAGCAACTAGCAACTGCCAGCAGGACATCTGCCAACCAAATTAAGTAGCTACACTCCCAGCATTTTCCATCTCTCTCTCTATTTCTGTTATAGCCATAAGCCTTAAAGGAATTTATTACACTCTGTCAATTTTATATTTTCTTTCTGTCACTGTCTGTGACTTTCCAACATTAAAATAGCCTTATTCAAGTGAATTGCATATCAGCTCTTTTTGCTTTTTTCCAAGTATTTTGAAGAGGATTTACTAGTGGTGATGACTGTATGTTTGTCTCTGTTTACATACATCACTACAATTTGTCTGTGCACCAAATGTTACCCAGATGTTAAGACAGAAGAGAAGAAAAAGACACTGCGGGAGAAACTCCAGTACCAACAGCAAAGCAAAGCTGGGGTTACACCCTGTCAAGAGAGCAAATTCAGCCTTGGTTGGCTGAGAAAAGGACGATGGGGAATGTCATGGTGCTTTGGTAGGTGGGTTGGAGTATGCTTGTATTTTAACAGCCTTATCACATTGCCACAGATAGCTGATTCTGTAGCTGTTCGGTTGTGTTTTTCCACTAAGATTGTTGACACCGTTTGTGTGCAAGAATCGAGTTCTTTAATATTAGTTGTTCTTGTTGCTCTGTACATGCTTCAGTCAGCCAAGCACTCAGGCATTCTGCTAGCTTTCAGCACTCGAGTGTTTCCATGGGAGAAACCAAGTCTTCGGGAGTGCTTAAAGTTAGGCAGTCACCAAATCACCATTTTTTCCCGTAGCAGGGTACAAGAAATAAGTTCTGGAATTGAGTAAGTCTGGAGTCCTAGTTGTTAAAGGACTTGTTTCCTTGGCTATGGCTCATGAGTGCATATTACATTTTGTCAACAGATAAGCAGAAAGATGATAATCTTCTATTAATTCTGTAATGTTTCCATAAGCTGGAAGAACATTTGTTTCTGAGTGTTTGCTTTCATTCTGTGTACACGAGTTTTCTCATGGTGCACAAACGTGCTGCATTGCTGGCTGTAGGTTTTGATTCTTCAGGTGGTTGATGGGGAGGATCTAGGACCAAAGATACAGATTTTCTATGCTAATATAAATTATAAAGGTAAAGTGAAGGTTACTTCTCTGTTAGCGTGTAAAAATTAAATATTCAATATATTGTGAAATTTATTTTCTAGACTCTTACTTTTCTTGCTTCATAAATCAGTAGTTACCAGTTTTTGTAGAGGTCTAGGGACTTAGCTTGACATCTTCTCTTGACACCAAGAATACATCACACACATATATACAGGGTGTGCTCTATCAGCACTTCATCTGAGCATTCATCTCCTGATAGCCACAGGCCAGCACCTTCTGCACTGCACTGCAGAGATAAGAACTAACATGAGCGTAATCATGCCCAGAGGGAACCTCTCGTTGCTTAAGACAATTTTCTGTCCAATCTGTACTTACCTTCTGGTGGCGTACCGCGGCTCTAGTAAGCTGTTTCCATTCCTGTAATGCTCTTTCAAATCACTCCAGAGCTTTCAGTTTAAAATTCGTTCGTTTTCTCCTTATTCTAAGAGCAGCTATTGCAGGACTACAGTTAACTGCAGTGTTTGTGCAAAGGTGCATTCTGAGACTACGTGGTAACACGAGAGAGAATTAGTGGTAGACAATGCCAAAGAATGTATCACGTTCATGTCTGTTTGTGTCACCAGGCTTTTGCTGTTAATTATTCCTGTGTGACCACGTGTGCTGACAGAGCCACAGCAGCTACAGAGACAGTAAGGGGGAGTGTTCTGTACCGTGTGATACGTGAGGGGAGGGCAGTAGTTATCCTTTTCATTTTGGAGCCTTGCTTTGAAGAGAAACCATGTGCGGAGGATGCCTGTGCTCTGGAAGCAGAAGGATGTGTCATTTAAAGGTGCTAACATGTTCCCCCATGCTCTGCGGGCAGGGGAATAGCATAACCTAGAACAACTAATGCAGTGTCTCGGGACAGGCACACCAGAAGGTGGCAAGAGAAGATTGTTTTGAGTGCTCTATGAGCTAAGTCCTCTGTGGAGTGACCTGAGCCAGAGAGATTATAAATCACAGGCTGGGTACAAGGTGTACTTTCTGAGAAAGATTTCAATAAACATTTGGTCTTTAGAGATATATCCTAAAGACAGATGCTCAATCTTACAGTTTCTGCATAAGGCAGAGGTAAACACCCTCTGTAACACATAGAGTTTTGTGGCAGTGGAAGGAAGGAAGCACTCGACTGAAGACCCTTTCCGCCCCACTCCGTCGGCCCTCCATCTCTTGTGCAATCCGTACCTCATCCGGGAATGCAGAGCTGTGAACTAAATCAGGTGGGCCAGCCTCGCCTGCTGCGCTGCTTCCTTTTTGATTTCTTTACGCCATGGATGAATTTAGCACAGCGAGTCACTCAGTGGTAAATAGTATATTAATGGTGCAAGCAATGACGTATTTAAAATTACCAAATGTACAGTGCAGTCAGCTGACAAATGTGGCTAACTCACACAGGGTGTGGGGATTCACACAGCTGGCTCAGCAGAGGACTTGGCAAAGCTTCCCTAGAAAATTGGAGAGCAAACCTGCAGCATCACACAGCCTGCACAACCTACGCTGCAGGCAGGAGGTGGTGTGCAAGCAGCTGTGCATAACCAAGGGACAAAGTCATCTTGGACATTACGTTTCCTTCGGAAGAATGCTTTAAGATTTTATTTTTATCTGGCTTTACTGTGACTAAAACAAGTTAGCAGAAGTGTTCATTCCTTTACTTTTATTAGCACTCTGGGCAGATTTCTCTGTAATAATTTAGCTTTCCTCAGAAAGCAAAAATGTATCTCTGATACAACTGAAATACACACACACACACACACATATATATGGACAGATGGATGGAAGTTAAGTACTTTCTAATTGAAAGTTCTTAGGTCAAGAAATGTTAAAGCATTCTTTTTTTAACTGTTCAAAGGCAGTGGCCTTTACCAGAAATATACTACCACTGATATCTAATGTTTGCATTCAAACCTGTGTGTCCAAAAAGCAGAATGCCTGCAGTGTACTGCAAAACTGTGTGTGTGCATCTGCTCCAGTGCTGAAAATGCCCCCACACCAGAGAAAACAGCAGCCCTGCTCCATTTCTCCCCATTTCTTGTAGATTCTTGTGTCAGTTCCGCAGTCACAACTAACATGTCTGTTTCATCTGTGATGAATGTTCAAGTTGCAATTCCTTTTTGAATTCGTTTGTGATTTTCAGTTTGGTCCATATACAGTACCTAGGAAGTTTGTTGGAGTATTGATTTCTGTCTCTATTTTTTTCAGTTTCTGCTAGGTTCTGTACAGAGAAACCACGCAAACAAATGCAATGGGTGTTTGCCTGAAAGCTGTTTCTGACAGTTTAGGAAAAACACTAAAGTGCTGTTTATAAGTAACACTAGTGCTCTCATTTCAGAGTATTTATTGTTTTGAACAGTCAGGGAAATTTGCCTTGAGAAGCCCAAATGTGTTTGGTTCAGACTCCCCTGGGTAAGAGCAATGACAGCTGCGGTGGGTGTGAGCCCATACTTTGTGCCAACAGAGGGAGGGCAGAGAAAGCTAAGCCTGCCTTGGTGGTGCCAGTCGTAAGGACCGGCAAGGGGACCATGAGCATACCACAGCTGTATCTCGGGCTGCACAGTGTGTGTGAGATGCACTCACCCACTGCACTTTCCTGGGCCTCCAGCTCCCTGAGGGCACCAGGACAAAGCTGTCTTACGCATTTTTTTGCAGCGGCAGTGGTGAGGGGCTTTGTTTGGTTAAGAGCGACAAGCTGGTGGATAATGCCAACGCGTGGCTTTAAGGCCTTCCATACAGAAGCAATGATTTTACAACTTACCCCTCAGTTGTGCCTAGAGTTTGCCCTGAAGTTAGTGTCTCTCTGCGAGGGAGTTGGGTTCATCCTGCCCTCGTGCTCTCTCCTCCTGTAGCTCTCGTGTCCTACCTGTGAGCAGAGATGGTGATCATCAAGGCGTTTCTTGTGAGGGGGGAGCCTGTCACCTAGAGGTAGCACCCAGAAGCATTACTGCAATAAATGCCAGAAAGACTTCCCGACAGTGCTGACTTGTGCTGATTCACACCAGCAGCCTGGAAACAAAAATATTTGTGCTAGCTTCCAGCCCTTGGAATGGCTCAGGCCCACGAATATGACAGTAGTGCAGTCTTACTTAAACACTGCAGTGAGAATTAAAAAGGCAGAAAGGACTTTTTTTTTTAAAAAAAAAAAAAAAAAAAGTTCTCTCAGCAGTTCAGTGTTAAATCATATTTGGGGGTGTGAGGCAGTATTTCTGTTTTCTTTGTGCAGGTATGCCCTGTCGTTGCAACAAAAAGATCTCTGGACAGCTGCACACCTCACTAAAGGAAGGTTTTTCACCATCAGCTACAATTAAGATGTGAAGTGTGTAGCCATCCTGTAGTTGCTCACTGACATAGCACTTCATAAGGCTGCCTAAGCACAGAAGAAAATGACCTGGATTTTTCTCTGCTGTCAACAGGGTTGCTGAAAAGGTAGCACCCCATGCTTTAAGGAAGGCACTGCTTTTCCTCATGTGTTGGCTGCCAGTTGTGGACCTAGGTTTACTTACACAACTGGACGCCTGTGCTCATGGGTGCCCTTGTACTTAGCGTTTTGTACAACTTCTCCGTGGGGACAGGGGGAGCTGCTTACAGAGGAGCTGGGGTGCTTCAGTCTGAAAGGGGCTGAGCCGAGACTGCAGAAGTGCTGCAGTTGTACAGCAGTGTGTGCACTTAGACCTTGTGCTTGCATCACGTCGCATCACACCAGCAAAACTGGATCTGAGGGGCTGCTGCTGCTGTGCATCTCTTCTTTGCCATCTGAACCACTGTGCATACAGGTTCCTGAGGAGATAGCTGCGAATAACCTTATTCCTGCATTGCGTTTCGGAAGGGCTTGGGAAGTAAAATGTTCTTCTGGGAGCAGAGACCAGCAGCATTCGCAGTTCCTGGTGTCTATATAAAGTCTTACCATTTTTGTAGAGGGAAGAGAACACTGCATTTGCTCTTCTGACTAGTGACTCCCTTTCTCAGCCAGATTTGGCCAGTGCTTCATGTATACCATTCCTGAGCGAGCACTGGCCGGTTCAGCTTCCTGCTCACTTATGAGCGTTTATATGAGACTGGATTTGAGGCAACAGATCTCCCATAGCAATGCCTCCCTCTGCAAAAGAGGTGAAGGTTGAAGGTTTGGAGTGCCGAGGCAGAGCTCTGCACAGTCATCCTGGGCCAAATGAGGCCATTGGACTCATGGGGTTTGGCAGAAGCATGCACAGGAGCAGTGCCCTTCTGAAAAACCTAGGGCTGTTCTGCAGCTAGGTACTGCTGCTATGTTTGGCACAAATTCCAAGCTGTTGGGATTTAATATGGCTGCATTTTTAATGAAGAGGAGCTATGTATATTAATCACATCATCACTTAGTTTCTTGGCATGGTGACCCCTCACGCAGCGGCCTGCCGCGTTCCCTGTCGGTTGTGCTGTGGTTTAACACAGAAGGGATTTCGTCGTCTTTGTGAGTCGTGGAGCTCCAGTTGTGTCTGTCAAAATCTGAGCTGATGTTGCGGTGGGAAGAAAACATCCCTACCAGTTTTGCTTTTATGTGCATTCAATCTGAATCATCAGACTGATTTTTTTTTTTAATTGTGTATCCTAAAAACCGGATGTTTAAAAAAAGGAGAACAATGCCCTTGGATTGTTAATAGGAATTCACCATTGGTTCATTCTCTTTTTCATCTTTATTGTTTTCTAGTTACTGGTGCTAGTTACAGCTCTTTTGTTTCAAGAGGAGTATCATAGAAATATTTTTCTCCCTTATCCTATGACTTTCTGGAGCTTCATAATATGGCAACGGCTCTGAACTCCAGAAGAGTACAGAGAGGTTCAAATGTTCACATCCAGAAGAGTACAGAGAGGGGGCCCAACAGTGAATCTTTTGAAGGCTTATTTTTTTCTTTCTTTTTCTTTTTTTTTTGTAGTAATCTGAATCTCATAACTCTAAAAAACTCTAAAATGGAAACCTTTGGAGGGTGGAAGGAGTGATGAACATTTGAACTTGGAACTTACTGACTCAGTGAAACATCATCAATATGGTGGTTAGAAAACAGTACCTCCTTTTATAATAGAGACCTAGTTATTTCTGGATCCTCATTATTATTTAGAAGAAATACATAATGCATAGATAAGACAAAAATGTACCCCTAAACAGATAAAGGACTAAGTGTTTATCTACAATTGCAATGACATTCATCATTTTTTCCCCTAATCTATTTTACTAGACTATTTTGAGGATTGTGGTCCTTGGCATATGGGATTACATTGAAAACAAAATCGAGGTGAGTAGTCTTACTCTTTGTACTGTTTTCCAGGCAGGCATAGTAAAAATGTTAAGAGCTGCTCTGGGTGCCTTAGTTACAGATCCAGTGCAATACAGATACCTTTTAACTCAGATAAGTATGCGCATACCTCTCGGTGTATGCTTGGATATGTAGCAGTATGATGCAGGTCCTTGTTCTGTGAGACTCTCAGAGGAACGTTATGTTTGGAAATATTTTATTACAGGGGGAGGAAGGGGTTGTAGGGTTTTTGCTCCACGTGGCTATGGATTTTATTGTTAGAGCCGTGCTTGTCTAACAGTTAGTACTGCTACCCTGAGATAATGAACAATGTGAGTAAAAAGTGTCGTGTGACTTGTGCAACCATGTTCTCATAGTCAAGTTGAAAGTAGAACGGATTGAAAAATAGAGTGTAGTTTTCTGATAGACAATACCATTTTGGAAAAAAAAAATTGAAATGATTTTTTTAGATAAGTCTGACTTCTGATAAAACACTGTCATTTATACCTCAAGTTAAAAATGAGGTAGAATGCACATACTGTTCCAGAGACAGAAAAGGAAATGCATATGTTAAAAGTGACACATTATCCCAATCTGAGCAACAGTCTGGGGCGTGGGAAGTTGAAAAGCTCTTTCTTGATACTGTCTGGTGTTCACTGTCCATCAAATAGGAGCAGTTAGAAGTGTTTCTTTTCAATACCCTGGGTTGTTATGCACAGCTCTGAATGTGCAGTGGTTATGAAATTGATGTCCTGTCTCTATATGCAAACCATTAACCAATGGTCTTTGGCAGCTGGGAAGCACCCCAGTGGGAATGAGGACACGGTACTCTGTTCTACCCTGCTAGGCAAGCGTAGCACACACACAACTCTATTGCCAGTTTGCTGTGAGATGTGTTTACTCACACAGTTGCCTTTTCTGATCTAATCCACAATGCAACCAACGTCATACAAATAAATCTGAATAGTCCCTGTTGCCCAAAGCCTTGAAACCCTTGCTGCCCAATAGCAGCGAGAGCAAAGTCTTTCTGTCTTGCCATATAGCCCACACATGTTGTGTAGTCAGGATGTGGCCAAGAGCCATTAAGTCACTTTGCTCCATCTTTTTCTACTTGTCTTCTTGATCTCTTCATTTAGACAGTAAAATCTGTAGGCAGGGAATGTAACTTTTTTGGGGGATGGCATCATCCCAAGTAATGGGTAATAAATACCAATGATAATAAAACTCCTCAGCAGCAGTATCATTTAGTCTATCACTTCTACATGCAGATTTTGGCCAGGTGGTCCAAATACCTTTCTCTCTTCCTGCCCTCCCACCACAGTTTATTTCTCCTCACCTCATAAACTGTGGGTGAAGCACTGAAGAATTCTGTTGCGCTGCCTCAAAAGGATGCAGCCTTTGTGGGACTTGGCCACTTCTCGTATCCCTTTCACATACATACCATAATTGCATTTCTTTCTGGGGAAGTGGGAGTCCTTCATGATCTCAGGCAGAAATGGCAGGGCTTGTGATCTTCAGGAAGAGTTTGAAAAAACTCATTTCTCTCTAGGTGTTTGATGGTGCTGTCATAATCTTGTCCTTGGCACCAATGGTGGCCTCGACAGTGGCTAATGGCCCCAACAGCCCATGGGATGCTATCAGCCTTATTATCACATTACGAATATGGAGAGTGAAGAGGATCATTGATGGTGAGTGGTGATTCAGTTGGTGACTCCAAGAATTACCTGGCAGGCTGGGAAAAAAAAGGTTTTAAATGTTTGGAAAGAACGCTTGCCTTCTCCTTCCTCTTACAATTTAAAAGCACTGAACAGGAGAGAATTATGACTCCCATGGAAGACAGTAGGTCTCAAGTTTGTGGTTGTTTCTCCTGTTCCCTTTGAGCCTTTAAAATTGATTGGTTTGTATTTTGTAAGGCCCCTTCAAATCCCCTATCTGGTCAGGAGCATTTTCTTACCATGGTGGTTCCATGCTGAAGGTGCTCTCTGCAGCGCCGGTGTGCGGTACAGCAGTCAGTAAGCATGTCGTGTGTTCTGCAGAGACCTCCGTGGGGAAGCACCAGGAGAGAGAACTCCTCGGGACATCAGGGTTGTAGCAGCAGTGGCTGCGCCTGGAAGGAAGGACGGACTCAAGTGTAGGCTACTTCATGCAAAGTGGTTTCAGGCATTTCAGGTTATAGGGATAAGAGGTGGGAAAGGAATAAATGAAGGATCACTTTGGTCCTGTGTGAAAGATCAGAGTCAAGCTGTTATTTTTGATTTAGATGCTCAAACTGTATTGAGAGTTGAGGAAAGGTCATAGCACCATGAGTGCACCAAGTGTCCAAGGCAAGTTCAGGATCTTTTGTAGCTTCAGAAAACATCAAGAATTGCAATAAACGTTGAACAGTTTTGCTCATCAGTCTGAGTTTGCCTTGATTGTGAGAGAAGCAACACTTCTAAATGCATTTGGGAGGCCTATTGAAAACTGGGCTGTAGCTTAAAAAAAAAACAATAGAAATTGTTTCCTTTTTGTTTTTTAAAGTCTCCTTCTTAGTCTACTATTTCCATCAGGTTACTTCCTACCACCAAGCCTAGGAATTAAATGCTTAGGGCTCTGGAATTGTTCTCCCAAGGGAGCGATGATGTTCAGGTTTAGAGGGGATGGGAGCAACTCCAAGCAGAAAAATCTGCTACCCAGCTATTCAAAAAATCTGTGGAAAGTGCTGGGAAAGATCAGTGTTAGTGCCGAAGCTAGGAAGAGCAAGCAGGATGCATTTCAGCTCAGCCAGACAATTGGAGTTCTGACCAAACAAGAGCTAGGCCCTGCTTATGACCTGTATTTCAGGTGTTAGAAATCCTTACCCAGAAGAAATACTCAAGTTTTCTCACTGCAGTTGAAAAGGGTGAAATTCTTTGGCCTGTAAAGGGTTTCCCTCTGATTTTAAAAATAAATAAATAAATCACAGCTGGGTTAACTTTAAGTACTTATTTATGTTTTCCAGCCTATGTCCTTCCAGTGAAAGTGGAGATGGAGATGATGATTCAGCAATATGAGAAGGCAAAGGTTATTCAAGATGAACAGCTGGAAAGACTAACCCAGATCTGCCAAGAACAAGGGGTAAAGTTCAGTTATGTCTTTATTTGCGTAGAGCTTGTTATGGCAAATCAAACAGTTCATGTACCTTGCCACAGGCTAAGGTTTGAGGAATATTACTAAGATTTCTGTTGCAAGGTGACAGATTTCAGGTCATTAAAGAATTATTAGCTGCAGCCAGGATATTGTCAGCATGGTATCTGTCAAACAGCAGTTGTCTCCCTCTGCTGCTGTGCGTGTGTTTTTTAAGTGAGGAGAACAGTTGTGAGGAATAGAAAAGAAATGCTTACAGAATTTAATTTATTGATAGAACGCAGTTAGACATAGTATTCAGAGCATGCAAAATTCATGCAAAAAGACTGCAGCAATATTAAAGCAATCTTCCTAGGAAAATGTATGCATCTGCAGGAAAACTAGTGAATCTCCATGCTTTGAATGCAGGAGGCAGCTTCCCTGTAGGTCAGTCAGAGACTCCCTTGGCAGACTCAGTGTTGCACCAGAAGCTTCTAGTTTCTGGAAGAAAGTCAAGATTTTAGACTATTCCCAGCCCCCCAAATGTTTAGTGATTCAGCCTTTGAGATAAGGGAGGTGAAAGTAAACATATCTCAGACAAATATGTTTGAGAAAGGTGTAAAACCATCACTTGGGGAAGAAGCCAGGAGTTCTGAATTACACTTAATCTCATGTAAATGAGTCCCTGAGTAAGCTGCTTTAAAGTAGAAACCAGACATGTAAATTAAGACTCAGACTAAGTGGGGCATTCAGGTCACCACCAACCCACAAAAGACTGATCCCCCAAGTGATTTATTTCAATTGCAGAGATAACTGCGAGGTGTCCAAGTAAGGGCTGGAGGTTTCTAGCATCAGCTCCCACTCCCCACCTGTGACAGGTGCTTTTCACATACAAAATGAGGGTTAAGTCTGAGCAGATCAATCAGTCAAAAAGCTGAAGGGCCTGAATAGACAGGAGGAGAGGCAACTCATCCCAGAACAGGCCAGCTGTCCAACGGGTGTGTAATATGAATAGGGAGTTAGGAGCCCATCTCTTACCTAGGAACCTAAAACCTGTCAGCAGTCCTCTTCATGACAACTTTGTGCAATTATATTAATATATCCCTGCTTCTGCACTGGTCATGAAATGAACAGGAAATGGTACGTACCCAGTTTTACAGAAGAGAGCTTATCCTCTGACCAAACGTGCTAGACAAATCAATGATTTCCTGAGTCCCACTACAGTATTTTGTCTGTCAGACTGTGCTATTAGGTTAAAGTTCTTGACAGACATAAATTTGAAAGCATTCATTTTTAGGAGATGTATTATGCAGCTAGGTAATATTCTCAATAGCTAAACAATGTCCATAGTCCGAGTGAAAATGGGCTCATTATCCCAAGTGGGGTTCAGGAATAGCGTTTACCACCCTGCATTCTGATCCCCCTTCTCTTTATCTGCATGCCTCGCTTGCCAAATATCTAACCGTGGTAGCCCTAATCTGAGCTCTGATGGTTACAGCATAGCTGTACATCAAGCACAAAGAAATACTGCTCTGGTAGATGAGTAAATCTGTGAAAACAGAGCAGGTTCTCTCCTAGCTTTCAAGTGTCATCAGCTATGGAAAAATATGGACTATAGAAAAGTGACAGCATACTAATATTTCATGTTTTACTGTCCTGAGTTCCTGCCAAACAAATGTCTGAGCTGTTTAATATGAGGTAAATGTACTAATTTGCTGCCGTTAGCAACAGAAGACATTGACACAAGTACTGCATCCTTTCTTCGTAAATTAATAGATTCATAATTCAGTCAAGAACAAGTTGTCAGCATTATAATATTCACATTAACATTGTGTACAGTATCTGGTGGGAAAGATATCTCCTAATGGTATTTAATGTCTAAAATTCTGCCAGGTTTTTGCTTTTTCATTTCATCAGCTTTCCTGACCTTTTAAAGGATTGCTCATTCTTGGAGTTTGAGCGTGCGTGTCTGTGTGTTTTCAGGAAGGGTTGCCTACGGCAGTTTGCCTGTTCTTGAGTCTGGAACCCCGGCAGGGAGGATTCCAGGGTGCCTCGCCTGTGCAGGGCCACATCTGGTGCAGACAGCCAAGGTAGCAGGGAGCTAGCTGCCCAGGGCCACCTCTGCACATGGGCTGACCTGTTGCCTCCACTGCACGCAAGATATTTCCCCTCTGGGTACACAGGCTACCTAGGAAGAAGAAGCAAGCCACCGTGGTTGTCTGCATCCCAGCAGTGGATGTAGATACCAATTCATCCCGAGGCTGCGTCTTTGTGACCACACCGATGAACTACATTTGTTTAGTAATTATAGACAGGGCTGAAAATGTTCCCGTTAGAAAGGTTTCTCAGCACTTTCTTTTCTGGGATCTTGGTTGCTCTGTCAGGAAATAGGGACTGAAATTCTTAAGGTGTGACATCGTCTGCAAATGAAATTGTTTTGAATGCTTTAGATAAATATGCGGTATTTCTGGTCTGATCAGGATTAAAAAATAAATAAATGGTGGCCAGTTCTCTGAGAAACCCCATGCCCTCCTGTTCTGAAGCTGATACTTAACGCTCAACAGGAGAATAGCCTTCTTGTCATAGATGAATTTTAGCCTGTATTTGTGAGCAGTTATTTCCTCCATGCTAAAGCGTGTGGTTTGAGTCCTTGTTGTGCGTCTACACAAAGGGGAGGAATTAAAGTCACAAGAACAGCATTCATCTGGCATTTCTTTCCACGTAGGTTTGTTGAGTGGAGTTGTCTTGTTTGTAATTAACTTAAACATAGCCAAATGCACATCATAACTGCATGCTCAGTTGAAGCTGGCCTATGTTAGTACTGCTAACTGTGCTAGAGGCATTCTCCTCTTTCTCCTTCTGCCCAACTGCCTTCTGCTGTTTATTCGCACAAATGCTTTTAATGAAACAGATCTGGAAAGTAATCAAATTAACATTAAGTAAGATTAACAAAGTATCAGTTTTTATGGGAATAATTTCTAGAGCCTGGTTCACTGCACAGTTGCAGTTGCTTCTTTTGGCCTGAGGCAGGAAATGAGGTAGCGGGAATGAAAGATGGGTGCACAGGAGTTAAAGTAAAGTAAATTCACCTGTTTGCCAACTTGTATCAATGTAAGGGTGGGTTTTGTGTGTGGCTGCATTTTGTTGTTGTTGTTGTTGTTTTTAACCTGTTTGGTTATACATGTAAATAATTTATCTTTTCCTTTTGCTTAAATTGTAGCTTCCTGGAGACCCAAATTTGTCAGCACTAAAGTTCCCTAAGCGTCACTAAGTAAAACGTGCACAAGTCTTGCAAATCATTCAGATCTTCCTGTGCTCTTCCCAGTGCCCCCAGCTTGACCTGGCTTCCAATGTCCCTTCCCATTTTCCCTGCGAGGAGAGCCTGGAGAAGGTTGGGTTGGGGTTGGCTGTGGCCGTGATCGCACGTCCTCCACATGCGGGTGCCTTTGAGCCTGGCCAGCGTCTGCGTGTCCCCCTCAAGCTGTGCTCCTTTTATAACTGATACCCTACCTTGACAGAAACTCTTGTTGCTTTCATTGCTCCATCTTTTCAACTTCTCCCCTCACCTCTATTTTGCTCTTTGGTGACCAAACATCTATGACATAGCCTATTCTAATGGGAAGAAGATGGACAGGTCAGCTCAGACTGCAGTCTGCATGGGGGTCTTTGCCTGTAATTCAGCAAATGGTGCTGCGTATGGAGTGTGAGAAATGGAGTTCACATTAAAAAAAAAAAAAAAAAAAAGGAAAGAAAGAGAAGCACGATAGATGCAACCTCATTGTCTTGCTTTTTGAGTTATGCTTCATTTGTCAGTTGTATATGCTTTTGGCCAGCAATAGGATATCACAGCTATAAAGCTATGTTTCCATTCCTGAGCAACATTGGATGTTCCTGAGGATATACTTGTGCAAACAGGAAAACTCTTTCCAGATGTTGTTTTTTGGCCAGCTATACATCTGAAAGCCAGAATATATTTTATAAATTATGGGTGCCTGGACTACCACTTCGGTCTCTGTAGTACCCTGCTGAAACTGTTTAAATAGTTTGCTGTTTTATTTATTCTCTGTTGGCCAAGAAAGATGTCATTAAAAGGGAGTGGAGCAGGAAGGTGGTCAAGGCAGAAAATGCCGAAGGACTGAGGTGGATAAACAGAACTTCACAAAACCTCAGAAACTTTAGTAATCACAGTAATGGGGATTTCTAAAAACATGTAATAGTAAAAGCTAAAGAAGTCTCACTGTAATTACTATGAAAATATAGAAAGAGTGTCTTGCTGATGGTATTGCTCTATCAGTTTAACAACTTAATTAAATCCTAAAACAAAGAAAAACCTGAAGTTTCATAAGAAATGAAAATTCCAGTGAAGGAAGATTTTTTTTTTTTCCTCTGGAATCACCTGTAAAGGAATTTCCATTTCTGATAATACATCTAGTTACATGATCTTTTCTGTTTAACTTTCATAAGAGTCATTTGGCTAAGAATTGTGCAGCCCTGTCTATGTATTCAGCCTTATCCCAACAGCTCCTTCTCCGTCAGCTCCTATAGAATAGGGTTTTTCATCATTCTCAAAACTGTAACAAGTATGGAAGCTATAATTTCTTTTTTATCTTGGAATATAATTTGTACAACAGCTGCTAGCTTAATGACAGGGCTATTTAGCTGGTAAAATTACCTATCGGAGAAATAACTTATGTTATCCTTTTGCAATAACTTTAATTCATTTCTAACTAACAGTCATTTTCTTGGTGAATGGATGGCAGCCAAGGTCATCCCATGTTTCGTTCTGCCCATAAATCATTAGTTTGCAACTGTCTCCTGATTTTTATTGTTACCAACAATGACTAAACTAATGGAAATAAACATTGGATTGTATCCCAGTGGCAGATGAGTTTTAGGGCAGGGCGTTCTGTACAGACAGCGCTAATAGAATGGAGCAAAGTTATTACTCCTGCATTAGACACAAGTAAGCTTCTGGCTAAAATGTTCATTGATCTCTCTGAAACTATGTCAATCATACTGCCTTGCAAGACCATTAAAGGAAAGTACTATACATCTGTCCCTTTTTGAGTCTTATAGGCAGGTTGTAAAACATCAGATAGGATGGGTGGCACTTTTTATACAACCAGGCATATAAACTGAGATGTTATGTAGAGCTCTGGGTCATTTTACCTACTTATAAATAATTACCTAATGCATTTGTGAAGGGAGGAGGTGCACAAGTGTGCCCTGTAGTTCTTTCTGGTTTGTTTCCTGCCAAAATAGCGCTAATGTTGAGAACAGTAGGTCAGTTTAAATTTCCAGACAATTAGCTTTCTCTTCCAGCCTGACAACGTAGCTTCTCATTCTTTTGTGAGATGATCTTTATCTCCCTTTTTCTTGGTAATAAGTATGTTTTCACATTAGCCACGTGTATCACACCTTTATTTTGCACGTCTCATCCCATGTAAATATAAAAGCCCACTCCAGCAGCAGTACATATATAAAAGACAGACACATCTTAAATTTTAGCACGGCTTGCTTTTGCTTGCTGTGAAAAAAATCAATATGTGATTTAATCCTCTGCACCCTGCAAAGTTAGGATTTAAGAAGTATAGCCCAGTGCTTGTGAGATCACACCTGGAGTGCTGTGGCCGTGGGGGCTCCCCAGTATAAGAAGGACTTGGACACAATTCCAACAGGGATGAGCAGGGCTGCAGAACATGGTGCAGGAGGAGAAGCTGAGGAAGCTGGGCTTGTTCAGCTGTAGGAAGAGAAGATGAAGGGGGGTCTTACTGCTGTCTTCAGCTCCCTCAAGGTGTTGGACTAGAGGACCCTCAGAGTCTGTTTCAGCCTAAATTATGCTGTGATTGTACAAAGTTTTCAAATACATTTTTCCATTGCATAGGAGCTTATTTATACAGGAACCCACCAGAAGCTACCAAAGTGGATGTAATTAAAGATAACGAATAATATAGGCGTGCTGCTAAGTAGCATTGCTCAGTTTGTAACTGTCTGAAGTCAGGAGGTAATTTACCTTAGTCTCTTTGATCTCAACAAGTTATCTTCCACACAACAAAGTTATTTGCCTACTGGCACTCTGTGAGATTTCCACGGTTCCTAACGCAGATCTGATACCTATGAGTAAGTAAGTCTTAATTAAGACAAATCAAAGCGAGCGTATAAGTTTGCATGCCATTTTTTGCTTTTCCCTTATGATAAGCTTTGATAAGCTCCGAGGTCGGTGCTCAATGTAATGCCCAATCGATGTAAGCACCTGCAAAGCAGTTTGCTCACTCAGTCTCTCATTGAATTATGCCTGTAAGGAACATGCACTTCTCTTAGGCTTAACCTTTGTTTTTAGCGGGTTGCTTTTAGTGGTCAAAACTGCCAGCTTTTATATAACTTGGGATATTTTGTAATACTTGTGAGCAATTAATACTGCGCTGGTCTCCTGAGCATCTGCATGCCTTACATGAGCTAACCCCCTAGGAAAATCTGTGTTTCCTGATGGACTTTTCTTAGATAATCTTAATGACTGTCGTACTTTCTTAAATCAATCCTTATTACAAATGGTGACTTTTCCATTCCCCAGCTCCTTTTTTGAACACGCCACGTAGCGTAAGAGAGTTTTGGTTTGCATTTGTAAGCAGTAATATTGAGCTGGGTTTTGACCCTGTCTTGTGCTCTGCCATCTGTGGTGGAGCTATGGTGCTGCGTCTCCGTGGAGCACGTTGTATGAACCACTTCACATCACTAACAGTGAATGTGGGAGCGTAACAAACAGTTATTACAGGGAATACCCTCCTCTGACAATAAAAAAGGGCAGTTACATACACAGTAGTATCTAATTCTGACTTGCCACTCTTTTCATGACTACACAGACTTCAGGGCAGACTTCAGAGACCCGGACACTGACCGTCTGAGGTAGTGAGACAGTGGAAGGGAGAGCCTGTGGTAACCAGCTGCTGCTGTGTGGTCTTGTAGGCAACATCAGTTCTTGCTGTTATCTTTCTGAACATCTCCGTGTGCAGTTATTTACCTTTCATGTGATGCTGAAGTCCCGAGCAGCGTGCTGCTTTCCTGTGAATGTAATCCTTGTATCTGCTCTTGCCAGTTGTGTGTTTGGTTCTGGACTTTACCTGTCTAACCCAGCAGCAGACAAACACGTAGGTGGTATTTGCAGCAAACAACACAAGAGGGTTCACATAGCACTTCAGAAGCAGTGGATGAGTGCACTCCACGGGCAGTGGATGAGGGAAGCACTGCATGAGCCAAGATGTCAGACCTGGCTTCCAGTTTCTTCTGCAACGAGACAGTGGTGCCACCTTCATAAGCAGCTGCTTCCTCTACTGCTGCAGACAAAGGCATGCATTTCTGTCCTTTAAGCATAAGATGGCAGCAAAGCCTCTTCTGTTTCGGTGGTACCAGCGTGAGCAGCTGTTCACCTGGGTAACTGGTGGTCACTTTCTCTGTGGATTCCAGTTTTGCATGTGGTCTGTGTGGCTGGGACTCCACTAAGGCAGTCAGTTTTGCTCTCCAAATAGGAAATGAAGATTTGTTTGTAAATAGTGGAGTTACCTGGTGCAGAGATCCCAGGCAATGGTTGCAGACTGCTACTTGGTCTGGCATGTCAGGCTGAGTGGTTTATAGCTTGTTGGCAGAGCCATTTTAAACAATAAAATTCATGAACCCATCTGTAAAAAGCTGGATGGTGCTTGTGCGTGGAAATTTTAAGGGTTAACAGTCATCTATGGATTTAAAATATTCGGAAACCATTGCTTTATTAATTAGGCAATGCAAGGAGGAGTCAGAAAGTTGGTCTCTTCCCCCATTTTTGCTATAGGTCCACCACAGCAGGAAGGATCACTTGGTTTGCATCCTTTTGCACAGCTGTAAAATGCAGTAAAAGCTCTTCAAGCTTTTGAAGCTTGAAGATTTAGCTACAAGGTTTAGCCAATCTTCATAAATGCTTAAGGTGGCTAAATGGCGCGTGATGCAGAAATAGAATTTTTGAGCTCACTTTTAAGTATTTATCTATTTGTGTTATAAAATGCCTGCCATTTTTTCGTCTTCCATGAAAAAAAAGAAATTATGTCTTGTTTCTAGGCCAGAAGTAAGCATTTTAGAAGCACCATTTATTTTTCGGAGACACAGGACTATTATTGAAGGATGAAACGTGAAATGTAGAAAGACGTTAATGATGCCTAATTCTTATTGCCTTTTCGTTTGAGCTAGGATTAAGCAATAGCTTAAAAATCTCCAAATTTATTTTTTACCCTTCACTTTGATAGGTGTTTCTCCTTTTATACCAAGGGAGCATTTGAAAGGGTGTTTTTTCCCCTTAAAGGTGAAATATGAGCTATTTGGTGGTTTCTCTTTCCTTCTAAGATTCAAGAATAAAACCTGAAATTCTCTTTGTTGTAAAATCAAGCTCTCGACAGCCCTTTCACCGCTGAATGGCACATTCGTACTGCCACCTCTGAAATGGGTGTCTGAAGCCTCGGGAAGGGGTTGCCTGGGGAAAGAGTTAGTTGTCCCATTTGGTACCTCCTAGCTGATAGGTAACCACACAAAGCACCAGCTGGGACCTGCCATGGAGGTTTCATTGACGGATCAAGGAGCAGGGCTGCATTTTGATGTTTGTTGACACTACCTGACTCTTCTGACTGCCACAGCCAGAGGCTCTTTGATAAGAGCAATAGGCATTTTGTGCAGCATTTTCATGCAGCATTTCATCTGGCCTGCATCTACCACACTGCTGTCCACTGATTTAAAGAGAGAAAAAGCTGCAAGCTTTGTTAGATCCCTGTAGCAAGTGGTTTGAATGTGATCAGAGGTTAAACTGCTCTTTTGCTCTCTAGATTTGAGTTCTCTCAGCGGGCCTTCCGATCACTGTAAGCTCCTTTCTTTATGCTTGGAAAGCAGATCGTCTCCAGATAAGGCAAGTTGGAATGCCTTTTTCTTTTCTCTCTTTTTTACCAGTCTAAAATCTGTGGAAACTGTCTCATTTCCCCTCCAGTCACTTATGCAGCTGGAGGAACCGCTGGTGCTCTGCAGCATACCTGGTGTTGGTGCTGTATCTCCTGTGGACCGCAGGGAAGCAAACTAGGTCAGCTGAAGGATTCCAAAATCTGACGGCGAGGTAGATTGGAGTCAGCATCTCAGAGCCAAGAGCCAGAGCCAGCTTCATTTAGCCGACATGCTGTTACACACTGGTTTTCAAGCATCGAGGTGCTAATTCCATCTCTGCTGTAAACACACAGTGACAGGTGCAGTGTGGCTGCTGGAGCTTCATGCTCTCTGATGGCTTTTCAGGCCTTGACCTATGGGAAGCCCAGCAGTGCTGCATTTTAAATGCCTTAGCCTGTTACTTGCCTCATTTGCTTTCCCCCCTCAGATTCTTCATAATTAGATATGACTTGGTCACTGCTGTACTACTGATCTTAAAAAGAGTTTGAAGAGGGGAAGGGCAGTGGGATTTCATAGAACTTTTATAAGGTTTTAAATGATCTCTGCAGCCTCTCTGGAAAAATGATTTTCCTTCTTGCGTTACGGAAGACATGTGGCTGTCAGACACAGGAAAAATATGCTGTGTCCATCAATCAAATTGTACCTGGTAACTTCTGTCGTCTTGTCTGTGTCTGTTTTATAGCATCAGTCCTGAGACAAATCCTACTCTGACTGCAGAATGCCATTAACTGCTGTAGCTCATATATTTCAGGAGAGTGGACAGGAAAGTGGCAGCCTGCCCCCAGGAGTTCTGCACACTGGGGAGTCCAGAAGACTTGAGGCTGGAAGGGTCCCTCAGTGTCCCTCCTCTTTGCCTAGAGTTAGTGGGGGAGGGCCAGTGCTGGGTGCTGCCGATAGAGCCTTCCCCCACAGAAGTCCCCATTATGAAGTCTGGCAGATTAGGGATGTTTATCAAGAATCTAAATACCTAAATGCTTATCAGGGCTGGTCTTCTGTAAAGGTTTTCTTTAATTTAGCAGTTTCATCTGTAAGAAATTGTTCAAAGGCGTATCTTCAGGAGGCAGAGGTATACAAGGCAGAAGACCAGCAGGAGACGGTCATTATTTTTAGATGATATGAACAATGGTCCTGTTCACACGAGCTGTGGGATGGTATCAGCACCTTGGACTCAAACACCAGCCTAACCACGTTGTGTTTGCTTTCCCCAGTCTGTAATGGTTTAGTGATAAACCGAATAATAGCTACCAAGCTGTAGAACATGGATTTCTGACCATGTTCACCTGACGAGTACACGTTGTTTTATTCTTCCAGTTCGAGATCAGACAGCTGAGGGCCCACCTTGCTCAGCAAGATTTGGACCTGGCTGCAGAGAGAGAGGCCGCGCTGCAGGTCCCCCATGTACTGAACAAACAGAGCAGCAACAGATACAAGGTGGTGGCAACTGAAGATTCAGACGATGAAGGCACCGAGAACATCACCGAGCTGCAGACTCCACGAGGTGAGTGCTGTGTGCTGCTCCCTACTAGCACAGCCGTTCTCTTGCATGGAGTGACTGAACCCACAAAATACTTTCACTCTGCTAGTGACTTGATTACTTTCCCTGGAGACTGCATTTTCCCATTTTTGCAAAGAAGCTGTGTCTGCTCCAAAGTGGCAGGAGCTGTTATGTTTATGAACAGGTTCTGATCAGAGCCAATAAAATGACTCGGGATGAAAATGACTATGATGTACCTTCCCGGTGTCCTCATGGTTATATCCCTCAAACACTAAAGCAGCAGCAGCCAAATTGGAATTGGCAAAACAATAATCACTCAGAGGTAAAAGCAGGGCAATCGAGAAGAACATTGAAAAACAGTTTCTGAGTTTGGCTGCTTGCGTTTCTGCGGTTTAGAGAGGACCCAGGGCAGTTCTGAATTGATGTCATGTCTCACTGCTTCTACTTTGTCTGTCTGCACAAAAACCTGGTTTGTAAGTATTCATAGTATTGTATTTTTTCATACTGGTTTTAAAAGTATCAGGTTAAACTTATTAGGCCAGATTAGCCTCACCTGTAAATATTGTGACAAGATAGGTTACGTATCTCGGGAGTTAATTTGGCCAGTTTTTTACCCTTTATTTTTGGCCATTTTTTTGAGTCCATCTTCATCCAAGCAAAGAGTCTCCTCCTGTCTGCTGGGAGGTACTCAGGAGCACCTATATCCATCTAATAGGAATACAGACACAGGTATGTAATTTCAGCCATGCAAATCCATAGAAACCTGCGTGTCACATTTTGTTCTGTGAGCTACGTTATGTTTTGTGAATTGAGGGTGGTGTGTGAGCTGTCTGTTGGGCCAGGTGTGTTGTTCAGGGGAATACTACTGCTTATATTTACCTGGACCCGTGTTATTTTTGCCACTGAAATGCTAGAGCAGAAGGCTTTATTTGAAAGGACAGCTCTTTGTCCCGTGATCCCCCAGCGCTCACAACGGAGGACAGAATCTGTTGTGGTTTCACTAATGGTTACCGTAATATCCCAGAGAAGACAACATTTTTCACCATGGTGATACGTTAGTCTTCTCTGGACGTCCTAGTTTGGTCATTTTGGTAGATGAGCAGTATGTGAATAGATATGAATTACAGGTTTGCCTGGTATCTTTGCCACACTCGTTAGAATTTAAGGCACGGAAGTATTTTAATCAAAAGTTTTAAGAGAAAAAGCTCACCAAACTTTTTCAAACTATGTTTTTTCCGTTCTCTACACAGTAATGAAAGCATGTTTGTTTCTTCCTCTTTAATAATAGCCGAGCGCTAACCACAATTCAGCTATTAATTATTCCTGATTCGAAATTGTGTTTAAAAGCAGGCAGTTGAGGAGGCTGCCCCCTGAAATGCATTTCCCCCTTTTCTGTAGGATTTCAGAGGTTTCCCCAGTGGATATATTATAATTTATGCATGTGTTCCTTGAGGGTTACATTTCGACAACTGTGCACAACCAGAGAGTGTTGTGCTCAATTATAGGAAGGCTTGCTGAAACTACAGTGCTGTGGAGGTTAGTCTATTTTTTTTTTTTTTCTGTGCAAGGCATTCAGTCCAACTGCCAGGTTAACACAAGTACTCATTATTTGTTTCTCTCTGTAAAATGCTGGCCACACATGCAACAAAGCAGGAGTGATTTCTGTGTTCAGTAAGGTTACATGATGAAAGCAATTAATGCTTTTACTGGAAAAATATGTCCAGCAAATAAGAAAACGTGTGTTACTTCACGTAACAGATAAGGTGCAGTTATGCTCTATTTAAACATTCATACTGAGAATATAGAAGTAATTTCTGATTCCCAGAGGTCAACCAAAAACAGGAAATATTTTTTGAGCATTGTATCATATATTGCATACAAAGCCTTCGTAGATACATCATTTTGAGTGCTTTTCTTCAGAAGCTAAACTTAGGTCATTGAATGTTTTACAGTTGTCCTTTATGTTGAGTGAGGCAGGAGCTGAGCAAAAGAAATTTCCCAGGGCCTTATAGCAAGGTCTTATACCATCTGTGGTAGTATCCATCGTGGTAGAGTACTGACAGGGGGACCAAGTGCAGATTGCATGAGAAACCACAAGCCGAGCAGTAATGTTCGGTGCTGTAGCTCGCAATCCAGATAGCAGTCAGCTGAGGCAGTCAAGAGGCAGCATGGATTTTGCATGATTTTTGCATGGGGTACACCTGAGGGAAGAGGAGCATGTCCTCAGCTGAAGCGGCCCCCGTTTACACAGCATGGAATGGGTTTATCTGGTTGGTGTAGGATCTCCCATCAGACCGGTGAAATGCTCATCAGACACAGCTCTGCAGAGCAGAGGCTATCGAGACATTTCCTCTAGGTCATTTCTGCACCTCCTGCTTCTCATGTGCTGTAGTTACCCTGGCTGTGCTCTCTTCAGAGCTTTCCACACTGCTCGTTCTGCGTGGAAGCGTAAGCCACCAGTGTTTTCACCCCTGACATTTTGGGCTAAAGGTGATACATTGCCAGGTACTACTCTCTCTTATCAGACTGCATTAGGAATTGTTTTGCATCCGCTTTCTCTTAGCTGTGTTTTTCCTCCTTAAAGACTCCAGAGTGATGACTGCAGTTAATCATCCTTTGTGCTACATTTGCGAGCTTTGAAAACCATCTGTAATTGCCTATTATAGTGACTAATTTGAGGAGAAATAAGGGACCAGGTTGCTAATACTGTTAAAAGAAAAGCTACCATTCAAAGCCACAAGCCAGCCAAACAGGCTCTGGGGGGTCCCTTCTCTTAGCTCTGGCAGAACACGAGCGCTACGTACAACACCTGGGGGCAGGGTATGGCATGGAATGCACGTGTTTGTGCCAAAAACTTTGTCAGCCTTCAAAAAATCACCATCTTTGGAGAGCCCTGGGTTCTGCCAAACCAGCAAGCTTTAGTTGGCTAGAGAACATATGGCAAGAGAAAACGGGATATTCCATCGCAGGCTAATCTCATTTCCCCTGTCTGCATTGAACAATGGAAACATTGAGCGCAGAATGCTTCATCGTGGACGGGTTATGGAATAAAAGAGCATTCAGTCTTTTTGCTCATTTCCCTACCTAGGAGTTTTATGGGACAGTGCATAAGCTGAAGCTCCTCGGGGGCTGTAGCTGTAGCTTGTACTCAGTATTTATACCAGATTTTGTGGAACCATTTAGTGCAGCGTTCAATAAAGCAAGCCAAGTAACCCCAGCACCACGTGGTATGCGCAGCACCTCAGGGAGTTGTGCAGACACTGTGGCCTGCACCAGGAGAGTGCTGTCCGTACTAGCTTGTTTGGAAGCTTTCGGTACATACCAACACCCAGCCTTTCTTTGTGCGGATCTCTCTTTGTGATGAAGTACCCTCCTTGCTGGTGTGAGACCGGGAGAGGCAAGAGTTCCAGTCTGGTTTTGGCAGCCGGTCACCAGCGGGATCCCACAGGGCTTAATGCTAAGGCCAGCTTGCACAATTGTTATAAATGATGTAGACACAGGACTTGAATGCATGCTAATTAAGTTGGGTGGGTGATACTAAATTAGGAGCTGTTGACTCCCTCGAGGGTGGAGAGGCCTGGCAGAGAGTTCTTGGCAGTCTGGAGGGCTGGGCAATTACCAACTGGTATAAAACCAAGAGCAAGTGTCGGATTCTGCACCTGGGATGGGGTAATCCTAGCTGTATCTTCAGACTGGGGGACAAGAGGCTGGGGAGCAGCCCCGCAGCAAGGGATCTGGGGTCTTGGTCAACAGCAAGATGAGCATGAGCCAGCAGCGTGCCCTGGGAGCCAGAAGGGCCAACCGTGCCTTGTGGTGTATCAGGCACGGCATCGCCAGCTGGTCAAGGGAAGGGATTGTCCCATTCTGCTCTGCACTTGTGTGGCCTCAGTTCTCCTCTAAATGATGAAGGATTTTTTCTTGATGAATTTTTACATCGTGCAGTATGAAACTGGTCACGGCCAGAATGACATCTAACATTTTCTGCTCCTGCACAAATCATTTTTACTATTTAGTATACAAACCTCCAGGCTCCAGGGAACACCAGGTTCACCACACACCATATAGCCATTAATACTTCCTTCCAAAATTTATTATTCTGTAATCTCTCCCATAATATATGAATTACAGTCTCCAGAGGAAATTCCTCATTTTCTTGCATATATCATCGCAATTCTTGAAGTTCCGCAGTAGTTTAAAATTAACGCGCCAGCCTTATACTCATTTGGGCAAGAACTGGATCCCTAACTCTGTTAGTTCCCATTGCAGGAGGGTTATTTTAGCTATTCAGAGCTGAATTTCCGTGTTTACGGGTTTATCGGTAAGTCGTTTTCTTTGTGGAACTGCTGCAATTTATGTTCTTGCTTAGAGAAAAGTAAAGCTTGCTCTCCCCATAGGTACTCAGCGTTCTCCAATGAAGGAGGTGGGATATTGGCAGTAGAATATGAAAAAATCTGGAGCTTCAGAGGGCTCCCCGTCAGATTATTGATAAGCTGTCTGGGAAGGCAAAGTGGGGCACTGGAAAGCATTTTGACAGTAGTTGCTTACGAGGCAGTCTGAGCTGGTGTAACACTTCTGATTTTTCAACTCATAAGCCAGTTCCTTTGGTGATCGTCCATTAGTGATCTGAAAAGAGCCCTATTGCTGCAGAGCAATAGATAAAAGTAGTTTTTTTTCAAATGCTGAAATGTATCTACTCCAAAGCCTCCTCTGGGAGTGGTTATATCTCACGTGCGCTCCGCTTGGCCGCTAAACTCCGTGAATCCTTGCAGAAGAGTGGCTTTGGCTTCTCCCATAGGTGCTGGTTTTAGGCTTTTGGGTTCTCTGCACTGATATCTGGACAGAAATATAGGAATTATACCTTAAGTAATGGTTAAGTAAATGTGTGTGTAGTTAGTGAAGTGAGGCTCTTGTATTTCATACTCACCAAAGGGGCAGGGTAGAAACTCTTTATCACTTCCTGGTAGAGACCAGTCACGCGTGTGAGGTTGAAGCTGTCTCCCATCACTGATGTGTGGAGGTGTGAAAGCAACACTGACAGGTAAGGGAACACAGAGTGGGAACACTTTCCACTGTCCAAGCATACAATCCTTTCCATAATGATCCCTTTTGTAAATGGATTGTCTTCTATGTAAAGGCAGCAAGCTATTTTACCCGGTGATGCTATTTTAGCACTGTTCCAGCAACTCACTTTTATAATATTATTAGAAGCCTTTTCCCAGTTCCTGTTCTATATTTACTCATTTCCAGTTTATAATATTTTGTTTTTGAATCCTTTTCCTTAAATTATTCTCATCTTACCCTGGTCTTTACCCTGAAAGTTCTTGTTTCATCAGTATCCATATTCTTTGTCATATTATGGTTTTCTATCTGCAACAGCCGGAGCTGTTTTGCAGAGGCAGACCCAGGCTCCTGTGTTGGCTCCAAGCTGCCTGTCACAAGCCAGCTCAGATGTGGATCTGCCGATCCATATTTACAGAGAAAAGAAAAAGCGCTGAGAGGTCCCCCAGGCCATCCCATGCCCAAAGCCATCAGCCATGGCCACGCACAGATAACTTGCATGTCAGCCCCGTTCAGCTCAGCCCACAGTGCTCTTGCAGCACGATCTGCTAAAGCAAGGGCCAAACCAACCCAACACCTTGTCAGTTAAGGATTTTGGTTTTCTGTCCCAGAAGTATGTGCTAACAATGGATCCTGTTCCATGTCTTGCGTTTTCTTTGCAGACAGTGCCTTTCATCCCAGGTTTATTTCTTAGTTAGAACCAGGCTGAATCTGTTGCTCTGTTTTCTGTGCAATCTAACTTTGACAGTTCCTCTCGTGGTGGATTATCTCACGTGCTCAGGCATCCATCCAGCTTCTTCAGAGCCTGTGTGAATGGAAGTCATGTGAGCGCTGCAGCTTGCACCAGTGAGGCAATCTGCCTTCACAGGGAAGTCTTGTGCAAGGTGCCAGCTGGCTGCTCGTATTTCCTATTGGCACAAACTTTCCGTGTCACTAGAGGGAAAAGTGGAAACACCTTTTAGGGGCCAGCAAAGCAGAGTGGAAAAAAATTCCACTCAGATCATCTTACGCAAGACCAGAAAGGTGAACTAGGCACAGCACAGCCTAGGGAGCATGCATGTGCCTTTATAAATGGACGTACAGGTGAGCAGTGAGCTACACTTGCACTGCCGAGGAGGAGAGGAGTTAACGTCCGGCTGAGAATTTGGTTATGTGAAGTTCAGATGACCAAGGTCAGAGCAAGCAGAAATTCCAGTGCATGGCAATTTGCAGGGGAAAACTCCCTGGGAAGGTTACAGCTTCACTGGGGAATTTTCCCCTGTGGACCACCAGTGTGCTCTCAGAAACACGTGCATTTTTCCTCCTTTATGTCCCTTCTGTCTTCCTTTCTTACTGCACCCCAGTGGCACAGTAAGGCTGTGTCCGTTTCTTGCCAGGTCACATTGTGGTGGTGTTACTGGCTAGTTCCTGTTGCTGTTCCTACATCTAGAAGTGTTCAGGAGGCAGTAGGTTGGTCCTACAGCTTATGCCTTGAAAAACTTCCCTGCTCAGTGTGTCTTTGTCTTCTTAAGCTCCTTGCTTTCAGTAATGAAGGATACAGTCAGAGATAACAGAATTGTTTATAGCCGGTGATACCCCAAACAGCTGAGACCCCCATATGGCTAAGATAAGTTTGTCCATTGTCAGTTTGCTTTAATGTAATTATTCAGAAACTTAATCTGTTGTTGAAATATTTATCCTGCTGGTGTTATTCCAATGCTCTTTATTGTTTTTTATTCATGAGAAACTACTCAAGGTTAAAAAAAAAAATAACATTTTATACACACAGACACATGTGTGTGTTTGCAGCTACTATTTACACATATGCATAGGAACATACATAAAATCACCTAGAGAGAGATGAGGTTAATGGGGCCATCACACAATGACGTGACCTGAAAGCAGGCAGCTGGGTCGGTCGTGCGTGCAAGTGGTCACACACGTGGTGACCAAAGGTAAAGCTTAGAAGTAGGCAGAGTTAAAGATGATGAAAATACATTACCAAAACACACACATGCAGGTGTTTCTCAATGGATCTGAAGGTTTCCTGCCTGAGCAAGAACCGGTATCTCTGCAGGCTGGTAAGTTTGGTAGCATTTAGAGCATGAATTATGTATGATAGAAATGAAGTGTATTTTAGTAGCAGATAGCTGAAAAGCCTTGCAATGTACTCCTAATCCAGCGGCATTGCCTTGAGCTACTCTGAGGCCTCTTTGTCAAACGCAGACATTAGCACAAAGCACACCTCTGACTGCAGGCATTTAAAGATCAACAAGGGCCAAAAAAGCTTTTAAGAGCCAATGAAACCAGGAAAACGACCATGTTCCCTTTCAGTGTCAGGTTGGATTGCCTTCTTAGGAGTGCAGCTATTTCAGGTACAGAGTGCTTAGTGGTTTGGGTCTTGTTGCATGGAGAACGCGTTCCCCAGAAAACATCTGTTTCCTTCACCTGCAAACCGCAGTGTGCTGTGAAAAGGCAGGGCTGTAGCCACAGGGCCCCAGGGGGACAAAGGGAATCTGGCTCAAAGGGATGATGAGCACGGTTTTCTGAAACATAGTATCAGAGGCAGCACTTAAAAGGAGAAAATGCTTTTAGAGTGCACCACACACTGTTAATTGGGCAGGTCCAATTCCCAGGCAGGTCCAGTTCCCGGGCGGGTCCAAGAAAGAAATGTTCCAAAGGAAAAGCCCCATTTGATCTGGTTCCTGTCAGCCGCTGGGGCTGTGGGCAGCGTCCCAAATCACACCTGGTATGGTTGGCGAGCCCAATAACACCCAGACAGCTCAGGTGGTGCTCTGGGCACGGAGGACAGAGGTGAGTGTTTCACAGTCTGCCATTTCAACCATTTAATCAGATGCTGCCTTTTTTTTTTTTTTTTTCAGAGGATGACATGAATAATTACATCAGTCGATACTACAACGAACCTAGCAGTGGTAAGTTTTGCTTGAAAATGTAAATGTGAACAGTTTTTGCATCCTATTGTGTGCTGTAAACCCAGTGAGACTGACCAATGATGTAGCTCTGTCCCAGAATTGAAACCCAACCATGCATCTGGGGGTCGTGGTTGACAGCAAGTTGAGTATGATCCAGCAGTGTGCCCTGGCAGCCAGGAAGGCCAACCGTACCCTGGGGTGCATCAAGCACGGCATCGCTAGTCGGGCGAGGGAGGTGATCGTCCCGCTCTACTCTGTGCTGGTGCGGCCTCACCTTGAGCAGTGTGTGCAGTTCTGGGCACCACAGTACAAAAAGGATGTAAAAACTGTTCGTTGCCGCCAGAGGAGGGCGACGAAGATGGTGAAGGGCCTAGAGGGGAAGATGTATGAGGAGCGACTGAGGTCACTGGGCCTGTTCAGCCTGGAGGAGGCTGAGGGGAGACTGCATCGCGGTGTTAGCTCAGCCCTGCACCCTGCCGGGAAAGAAACCTTTCAGGAAGGGTAACGTCAGGGGCGGGGAACCCTGGGCGGCCCCCGTGCCCCATGACTGGAGGCCGGCCTTCGGCTGGAGGCCCCCGGCAGGCTGCCTGCCAGGCTGGGGGGTCCTGTGCCCCAGGAGGCACGGGGTGACAGCTCCGCACAGCCCTAAAGGTGTGCGCCTGTGGCTGAAAGGGCAACGCCTGCAGGGCCCGGCTGTTAAAGGTGAGCGGTTGTCAGCCCGAGCTCCTCCAGTGCGCCGGTGTGCGCCCTGTCCCGTGGAGGTCTGAGTTGTGCGCCTCAGATCTTAACGCTGGGGGTGGGGCCCGTGCGTTAAAGAGGGGCGGGGGGGGGCGGGGTCTTAAAAGGGGACGAGGAGTACGGGAGGCTCCAGGCGCTGTAGGGGCTTAAAAGGTAGGGGCGGGGCTATGTGGAGCACGCCCATTGGCTTCTTAAAAGGGCAACGCCGGCAAAGGGCCTTTAGGGTTTGGGGCGCGTGAAGGTCTTAAAAGGGGCACGCCAGAAAGGCGGGGCCTTAACACGGGAACGGGGATGACTGGGCCGTAAAAAGGGGCGGGGGCGAGAGGCGGCCTTAAGGGCACGAGCAGGGGAGGGTCTGAGAAGGGCGCGAGGCGCGGCACGGAGAGCGGCCCCCGCCTGTGGTGGCGGCGCCCTCACGGCGGGGCTCAGGTACCAGGGCCGCGCCTGGGGGCTCGTGCACGGGCTGTGCACAGCACGGGCTCCCAGAAGCCCCCCCCCCACCCCCACCCCCCACCCCATGGCTGTTGCGCACAGAAGGGTCAGTGTGCGTGGGGCTGTGGCTGTGGCATTTCAAAGGCACTGGTAAAGGGACTTCTAAAAGACATGGGCATCTGTAAAAGAAGGGCTTCTGGGGTCTGTAAGAACCTTAATGTTAAGCCTAAATGTCTGTAATGTGTCATGCGTAACCTGTGGAGACAGAATGAGACTGACACTGTGTGTACTGATATGGCTTTATACACCTGGTAACACAGTTTATGTTTGTGTCCTGCAGACAGCGGTGTTCCCGAGGCAGCCGTCTGTGTCGTTACCACCACTGCCATCGATGTCCATCACCCCAACATCTCCTCCGACATGTTCACAGTGGAGGTGCCGCTGCGGCTGAACAGCACCGGGACATCTGCCAGCATCACATCGGGCAGCGCGTCCCGCTCCACCGCCAGCTCCGGCACCCAGGCGTGCAGCGAGAGCAGCCAGACCCTGGGCTCCTCCCCGGAGTGCAGCGTGACCTGTGAGGATGCTGCGGAGGCTGGCACCAGCCCGCGGGCTGCCCACATGTGCACTGAGCAGCAGGTGGCACAAGCCATGGTGCAGGAGCTGCTCTCCTCCCTGTCAGAAGAGGTCTGCCTGGCTCAGAGGAGTCTGGACCCTGTCGGCCTGAAGCTGCCCAGCCCAGGAGACTCAGTGAGGGCCAGCCCCAACCTGGGCCACCACCTCACCATCTACAACCACAGGAACCAGGACAGCCTTGATGTCTTCCAGCTCAAACCGCTCATTGACTGTCCACAGGGGGCCCCTGTGATTGACGAGAAGTACGGGGCACTGGGGCCCCCCGAACCGCTGGGCAAGGTCTCCAAGGCATAAGGAGAGCTGTGGGGGCACACTCACTGTGCAGGCACGCTCATGGTTCTGGGTTATTAGGCTGCCGCAGGCAAGGCCCCACTATTAGAGGCAACCCAGAGGACCTCCTGGAGTGGCTGCCAGCCCTGGGCCAGGCCAGCACCTCCCCACTGGTGCTCGCAGGACACAACCACCCCACCCACCTCCACATCCAGGCCAGCCCAGACCTACAGCATCCTCTGGGCACAGTAGACCTTCCAGCCATCTTCAACCCACATGGACCGTGCCTGGTGGGGAGAGAAGAACAGACTGCAGACTGGTCCTGCCCTCAGCCTGGGTCCAGCTCCAGGGTGCATGGACCTTCCACTGCTTCAGAGCCACAGGGCCCAGGGGCAGGACAGAGCCAGCAGCCAGCTTGGGCCCAACCTGGCCTCCTAGCTCACCGTCCTCGCTGCCAGGGGGCTGAGCACAGCTGGGAGGGAGTAAGGATGGCAATAAACACTGACAAACACTGCTGCCTCCCTTGTTCCTACCTTCCCTTCCTCTTTCTTTATTCCTTCCATCCATCCTTCCTTCCTTCCCCTACCTCTCATTTCTTTGTTTTCCTGGTGTCTCTCTTCAGTATCCACCCCCACACCCAGCACCTGCTGTACCATCCCATCACCCACAGAAAAAATAACAAAAAAACACAGGAACAGGCCCTCATTCTCCTACAATCCTTTATTTGTTATTATTCCTTCTTAGCACCTGTCCCACCAACCCACACGGCCCACCAAAAACATGCTGACACCAGCGCTTTCCAGTGCTATTTTTTTTTCCTTTTTTTTTTTTTTTTTGTGTGTGTGTGTGTCATTACCACCCCCCCCCGAAATGCAGTGCGGGGGCCAGCTGCTGCTCACTTCTTCTTCAGGAGCTCCGTCATCTCGGGCACTGCCTGCAAACACCAGTGCCAGGGTAGCACCTGCTCTCCCCTCCTCTGTCCCCCCCAAAGTCTCCACATGACGCCCCCGGGCGCCCCCCCCCCCCGAAGGGCAGCCCCTGCCCTCCTACCCCACTGCCTAACACCCAACTCCACGGGCTGTGGGTCACCCCAGCTCACAACGCTCCCCGCTTCCCTCCTGCTGAATAGAGCCTCTTAATTATTTAACAGCGCTACATTTCCATTAGGTGGAAATAATGCATTCGTACAAAATTTATTAAGGAAATTGTCTACATGGTGTTTCTTCAGAATGTGACTTTGTCTCTGGCTTACAAAAAGACCTGTTCTCGCTGTTGAGCCAGCGGGCATCAGTTCAGGAATGGCATTAAGTGCTGGCAGAGTTTCTGTCCATGCCTCTCCACAGAGCCACTACCAGCTCACGCCAGTCACACACATGGCAGCGCGCACAGGCTCCCACCTGTGAGCCATAAGGCACTTGGACATGGTCTACTTCACAGCTCAGTTTTCCAGGAGAAAACTGCCAGTTCGTCACAAGCTGCAGTAAGGCAGCAAGCCCAGGCAACAGGGAGAACTGCTGCAGTCTAAAGACACTGCTAACTCTGCATGGTCATACTTTCTGAAGCTTAAAAACACATCTAAGTACCTATGTGCAGTTATTTCTCAAAATGGCACGTGATCCGGGTACCAGAATAGGGGCAGGCTGACTGCGAAACCCACCCCCCAGAATTACCCTGGCAAGGACTGAATTCTGAGATTGAAAATAACTAAGTCATAAAGTCAACTCTTTAACTAAACCCAGAGCAAACACAAACATCTTTAAAATTTAGTAGATTATATTACCTATTTAAGATACCATTACGTATCTAAATGAATTATCCCACGTTTCCAAGTTCCGCCTCACCTGAAATAAGTCTGCCACCAGTCCATAGTCTGCCACTTGAAAAATTGGAGCTTCTGGGTCCTTGTTAATAGCAACGATGGTCTGCAAGCAACAGGAAAGCACCGTGTGAATTTATAGTGATTTACACCTAGGGTCAGATTACACAGACAGGTCTCATCTACGAAACATGGGCTAACTTCTCTCCTAGCCACCAGACACAGAGCATAATGGATCGAAGCACTTAAACGCTTTTTCTTTCCACCTCAGAAATAAATAAAAATAAACAAAACTAGGCAAACAAACGAACAAAAAAACCAAACACCTCCAAAACCCACCATCAAGGAAGTCTCCAAAACTGAGGCACGTGTTCATAACAGTGATTAAAAAGTCCCTTCCTTGCTCATAGCACACATCAGGGCTATCCTTCCTTGTTCAAAATGAGAACCTAGGAAAAAAATTACTACAGCAGATTATCTGCACTAGTTAAGCCATAATATTACATAAATAAATCAGGTAGCACTTAAAACACATATGATCAAAGGATGCCAGAGGCCCCTGTACTTACAGCGGGCCATGCGATTTACTGTGTCGCACAGTAGAAAAATGCCCAGTAGTCAGATGTGATCTAAATCCCAACAGAAAATGCCTCCCTTGCTTTCAGCTCTTTCATACAGGTAAATCCTTCCGTAAACATCTGACAGCTTCCAGCGAGTAAGTGGGTGTCCACATCTGAATGTACAGCAGGATGGGGAGACTCCATAAAGGATGGAAAAAATCAAAAACCGCGACAGCTCATAAAATGAGCCTGACACCAAATGGGTCTAAACCACAGCTCTCCGGTACTGCCTTTCCATCTAAATGCTGCAATATGAACTCTGATTTGAGGCGACAGGAGTCCTCAGGACAGCTCTAACGCAACATTTATTTCATAGGCTTATCTGCCAGTCCCAGGTAGCCACGGTTTGTGTTTCTCACATGCTTTACTCCCTTCACTGAACATACTTGTCCAACGAAGTTAAAGGCTCAGAACCATATATCTAATGGCAATAACAATTCACGAATCCTGTGTTCTTAAGCCCACAGAAACATGCTTTCTTCACAGCTCTTTGGCACCCTGTGACTCGCTATAAAGAAGGACCACATCCTTTACGCAGCAAGGATGTACCTACAGCAGAGCCCTGCTGCTGCCTGCTCGCCAGCTCACAACAAAGACTTGCGAGTATTCCAGTAAGGCTTCCCCTGCAATATTTTCCCCCGAAAGGTACTTGTTTTATTCCAGTTACTCCATTTGCAAACACCAGCCTCTGCTAACAGCTCTACAATACAGGAAACAAAACCCCGGTTATGACAGCCCAGGATATTAACTCAATGAAGACCTTCTCTAACCATGCTCTGAGGCCCTACCACGCTTCCCAAGAGCCCTTCACAGGAACATGAGGCCTGAGGGGCTGGTGCTGGGGCCTGCTTGAGGCCAGCCGTCGGTGACACCCCGGGGGCTGCTGGCTCTGTCCTTAGGGCTGCGGGAACTCTGGCAGGCAGGAGAACCATCCGGCTAAGATGGCAAAGCACGCACCTGGGTCATCAGCCCAGCCAAACCAGGCAGGAGGCAATGGGCAGGCAGATGGCTCCAATGTCCTTGCTCTCACCTGGCCCAGGTGAGAAACGCACAGGTACTGTAAACTCCCACAAGTTGCTACTTCAACACAAAGGATACCTTCAGCCACAAAACCAGCTCACTTTTCCTCTGCATGCTCTCCTCTTCAGCCCCACTAGCCCTGGAAGGCTCCTTAAGAAATACTGTGCCACATTCACACACAAAAAAAGAAGCACCCATTGCTTGAAAACATCTATTTTAAAGCTTTAAGTTTGGTGGCCTAGTCCTTCCTCCGCCTCCGTCTGCTCAAGTACCTCTGTATTGAGATCTGGTTCTCTACCTCATCGCTAAAATCAGACTTTCCATAGTAAGAAGCAAAAGCATCACCTTGTTTGCAACAAAACTTTTGGAAGTTACATCTCTTGGAAAGAGCAGATGCTGGCTGGAACTACCTCAGGAGGGAATTAAAAATAAGGGAAGAAAGCAACAAGGATTCATCAGGCCTCCTCAAAAGCTGCATTTTCTACCTTGCTGTAAAAGGACAAATAAATTATACATTTCACTTGGTAGAAAGCATCTGACTACTCTGGAAAACATATCCTTAAGTGTGCACGTTCACAATGCCAGATAATTCACAGTGCTGATGGAAGGCAGGGGACACTCCCGAGACAGTTTCCATGGCTGCATAATTCTTTTATGTTTGTATAAATGGGATCTTTTCCGTAATTACACCTGTAATGCTTTGGCTAAGTAAAGCAGAATACACTTCAAACACAAGTAAAACAATTTTAGAATGCACATATTTGTTTACAGTACAAAAACTATCATCTCTGGGTGAAATTAATCTTAAGTATGCCTCTAATACTGACAAATTTTATCTGTACTTATTTCATATAAAAACCACCTCAAAGTACCAAACACAGCACCGAAAAAGCCAAAAAAGCTGAGGTCTTACTGTTACAGCACAGCCAATATTGCTGCACGGTATCGAAGGAAACTCTGGCGCATAAAGTAATAGGTTTCCAGTATGGCTGGTAGTTTTACGGAGATCAGACAGGAGATAACCAGGGTCAAATCAAGACTTAGGCAGCTTTACATATACCTTTCTCAGTCCATGCCTGATTTAATCCCTCCCTCACCCAAAAGCAAGGCAGGAGATTAAATGCTTTGTAACAAAGATGTTTTTCATGCTGTGGCCCATCAGCTCCTACTCCTAGCAGAGTCCAGGGCGAGCTAAAGACACCGGGGACGACTGTGATAGTACCGCGTCAGGGCTGCTTTAGCCATCTCTCCCTGCTGACTGTCCCTGTTGTCTCCCTGTTGCTGCGCTGCACAAAGAGACTATGGCAACCCTGTTTCCATTAAGAACAGTGAGAATACACCGCTGCAGATACTGTTATTCACATTTCTCTATCTCACGAGTGACTTTCATTACCTCTGCCTGTCATTCATCCTCAGTTTCTCATTTTGGTTGTTTTTTCTCCACTGTGTCGACTAAGGCAAAAACAGCTCGGCTCCTACTTCAGAAAGCCGAGGCCCAAAAAAGGGTGCTGTCTCCCAAATCCAGATGATTTCCCCATAGAATCTGTGATTTCAATCATATGTTCAAGAAGAACTAAATCCTAAGAAAGCGTGGACCATCCAATCTCGCAGGCTGGATTGTGAGGACAAATACCAGTCACGCAAACTCGTTACAGTCTGTCACTGGTCAAACACAAGATGATTTCAAGGATCTGCCTGTAAAGTTTTATAATCTTTTGCTTGGTTGGCGATAGCTTTATAAAAACCTCTCATCAAATTTCTGGGTGCTGGAAAATGGATTCAAAGCCATTAAAACTTGTGATAAGTTCCCTGGATATAGACAAAAAAATAATTTCTTATTAAAATACTTGGCAAGAGACAGGACAACCTCCATTTTTTGATGTTTGGCATTTAATACTATGATTCAGCAGGTAATTCTGCTCCTCCTTCCAAACACTGCACTGTGGACTGAACTGGCAATTCCAATTTCAGATGATGTACTTTGGCAACTAATGAGTTAAACCTTTTAAAGTTTTACTGCCATTTTATAATAGGTTTCCATTTGAATGGCTAAATGCAGCAATGTCAGAGACATCTTTTACTTTATGGAATACTAAGTTCATAATTCAAATTACATATTGTTATGCATGAATTAATATGTCATACTCTGAAATAAACGCAAATGGAACTACTGTATAGAATTCAGGCAAGTCTGTGTACGTTGGTTTTTAATAAACAAGTCAATTAGCTTCTTTTACTTAATACTTCAGGCTTAGTGCAATAGTTGTTCTACTGTGTTAGTCATTCCACCACAGCATCTTTTTCAGCAAAGCTTAGAGGCATGGTATAAAGGAGCAGATAAAACGTCAATCCTACCATGGAATGAACTGGAAAGCTTGTTAAATTACTGATGAAAAACAAAGAACTCTTTTCCTTCCTCAAAAATCTCTTCTACCACATCCAACTTTATATACCTTGCTGTCTTTCATCCCAGCCAAGTGTTGGATTGCTCCAGATATTCCCACGGCAATATAAAGTTCCTAGAAGAAAACAAAAATGAGACATTTTTGGTACCCACAACATAGTTTCAGTAAGCTCTCACAACCCTTACTCAAGATCAATTACATACAGTAGTTTTTACATGAGAGTAGTTCTCAATACTAAAGGCAGCTCACGATTGGTTCCCTTTCCCACTTTTGGATGCAATGCAGCTGTAAAAAGAGAATCCCAAAGGAATGTCTGCCAAAGAGAGATGAGAAAAACGGGGATCTGCATCAAACGTAAGACACTGCTCGGCTACAGGATAGGGCAAACAGTGCTACCCATAACCCTAGAGATTCCCAAAACAGCTATTAAGCAAGACAACCTATAACCACATAAATGCAGTTCCTGAAGGAAAAAAAAAAAAAAAAAAAAAAGAGGCTCTTTTGCCTGAGGCCTCCCTCCATGATTCTTCTAAAATAAGACAATGCACAAAGCTGAAATATGGGCGTTTACGCCATGAATTTTTCTATCTGGCAGGATAAAATGCTTCACACACTGGGGTTTGAGAGTGCAATTTCCACTTGTAGTAGTAGTTTCTAGTACTTGCTCCAAACCTCAGCATGCACATGCCCTAACGCTTTTCTTCCCCCATTCACTATCAATGCCTACACTGGATGAGTAAAGAAGTATTTTCCAGGTAGGCACCACCATGCAACAGAATCGTTACACTTCAGGACTGCCAACCCAGCATATCCAAAGAGACTTGCATCCCAAATACAGGAAAAGTAAAGCGTTCTATATCAATGGTCTTAATTCATAGTAGGAAAGCAGTTTTCCCCCTTGGGCTAAAAGTTAGCCAGGCAAAACCAAGTATATTTTCAAATCGGCGGCAGCTTTCCCACCACCATCATTTCAAGTAACAGTCAAACCTGCACTGTTCACCTACCTAATTTTACGGAAGAAAAAAATAAATGAATTACTTCTAATTAAATCCATCATAAATGAAGCAACTGGAACACAATAGTAGCTAGGGGATCATCTGTCAAAAACAATTACAAGGTTGTATTTATACAGACTTCGGAAAGATGCAGCCTTCAATACTAGCAGAAGTTCTTTTTCAGAAATGCCACAGTTAGTCCCCATTTAAGCACACGCAAATCTACATCAAGAAATTAGAATGATCTCATCCCTGTGCAACTGAAGATGCACATTCCAGCTAAGTGGCTTTTAACTCGACAGAACAAAGCACAGCACAGCTGTAGAACAGGGACAGACTACAGGAGAATGAAGATGTTCAAATACAGAGAAATTGCAGACTGCATCCTCCATATAGGCCTGACAGTCATAGTATCAATTCCAGAAAACAGACGATTGCTTTCTGATGTTTCTACAGCTACAGATTTCACCTATTATGTTGACTTTTAAATACAAACAGTGAAACGTGAATGAAGAATATTCTATACTTTTTTAGAAAAACTATCTCCTTTAACAACTACATGGAAGGGTAACAGAGCGGGAACGAAGTATTTTGTATTAAATCGGCTTGCTTTGAAATTGAAACGCAGAATCTAGTCTACATATTTGCACAAAACCACACAGCTGTTGAAGATACCCCAAAATTTCTTAGTCTCGGTTGCTTTTCAGTGTGTAGATTAGCACTGGGGATCAACCCATTTCAACCACAGCTGCAATGTAATATAATATGTACGTATAAGACCTCGTAGTAAGAATGAAATATTTTAATTATACCATATAAAAGAACAGATGTTACAGAAGGAATGATTCTAACATCCTACAGTCTTTAATAGGAGCTCCTTTTAAAAATGCATTACTGTGATTTGATTTTTTAGAGCAATTCATTAAGTGCCAGTCATCTAGACTACCAGATACTCTTATCGTTTTGTTTAGCGACGTAAAGTTCAGTCTTTGGAAAGATTCCAGCTAACCAGGAGCCAGATGCCTTCATATATATTCTACTAAAATACCTGGGAAAGACAAGGACATTTCATTAAAAAGACATCTATAAACCACCAGGTTTGTCTAAAAAGCCTTCATTATGCTTTTAAGCCGTGCCCTTCCAGGTTACGGGCTTTTGGTTCTCTAGCTGAAGTAACTGGTCTGTTCACTAGTTTCTAACACTTCATAGAATCACAGAACTGTAGGGGTTGGAAGGGACCTCAAGAGGCCATCAGGTCCAGCCCCCCTGTCAAAGCAGGTTCCCTAGAGCAGGCTGCCCAGGTAGGCGTCCAGACAGGCCTCAAATATCTCCAGAGAAGGAGACTCCACAACCTCCCTGGGCCTGTCCCAGCACTCTGTCACCCTCACCGTGAAGAAGTTTTCGCATGTCGGTGTGGAACTTCCTGTGCTCCATCTTGTGGCCATTGCCCCATGTCCTGTCTACACAAAGCACTGAAAAGAGGTTGGCCAACTCCCTCTGTCTCCCACACCTCAGGTACTTAAACACATTGATGAGATCCTCTCTCAGTCTTCTCTTCTCCAGGCTGAACAGACCCAGGTCTCTCAGCCTTTCCTCACAGGGAAGATGCTCCAGGCCCCGTATCATCTTTGTGGCCCTCCACTGGACTCTTTCCAGGAGATCCCTGTCTTTTTTGTACCGGGGAGCCCAGAACTGGACACAGTACTCCAGGAGAGGCCTGCCCAGGGCAGAGTAGAGGGGGAGGATCACCTCCCCTGACCTGCTGGCCACGCTCCTTTTTATGCACGCCAGGATCCCCTTGGCCTTTGTGGCCGCCAGGGCACACTGCTGGCTCATGGCCAACCTGTCGTCCACCAGGACCCCCAGGTCCTTCTCAGAGCTCCTCTCCAGCAGGTTGTCCCCCAGCCTGTACTGATATGTGCAGGTGTTCCTTCCCAGGTGCAGGACTCTACACTTGCTCTTGTTAAACCTCATTTGGTTTCTTCCTGCCCATCTCTCCAGCCTGTCCAGGTCTCACTGAATGGCAGCACAGCCTTCTGGCGTGTCAGCCACTCCTTCCAGCTTTGTATCATCGGGTACTTGCTGAGGGCGGACTCAACTCCCTCATCAAGGTCATCAATGAAGATGTTGAACAAGACCGGACCCAGCACCATCCCCTGGGCAACACTGCTAATCAGTCACAGGTCTCCAGCCAGACTGCGCCACCGATCACCACCCTCTGAGCTCGGCCAGTCAGCCAGTTCTCAACCCACCTTACTGTCTCTGCTTACAGTAGATCATTTCAGTACTGTTTACACACAAATAACTTTTGACAGTATGCTTCCTGTCAGTAGTCCAATACTGCACAAGAGATCTGATTGCTTAAATCTTAGTTTAAATCTATTCTACTATTTAAATATGTTCTACTATTGTTATTTAGTAAGGGGGAAACAAAGGACACACAAGAACTGAAAGATAAGGAATTGGGACTGCTCGGTGCTCTCTAAGGAGAGATTTCAACTGCTCACTTTCAGGGCTTGTCTGTGTAGGAGACTCATGCCGAAGAACAAACCAGCACGAGTAGAATCTGGATCACAACCCTCAGGTGCCAACAAAGATGGCTTTACACCAACACCTGCTTTCTGGACCCTTGGAAGGTGCTCTAATTACTGCTGTCACGTGGCTGGTCCACAGCCCACAATTAGAGGCATTTATGGCAGAGATCAGTACACAGAGTGGCACTTACCAACTCCCCAGTGCTTGCACGCAGGCCGGTTATCACTGAAGAGCTGCTGCAAGCACTGTGCCACACAAGCACGGCATAAAAAAACAGCAAACGGATTCTGTATCAAGGGGCTCACTGCACTGCCTGAGATGAGATGAAACCCCAAATGTAATTTAAGTGGAGAAAAAGGAAGATCACAGTTTTGGTGGTATGAGGGCATGGCATCGAATCAGAGAGTTGTCTTCCCTCACAATAACTTAATTTTGCACAGGAAATATTTATTATACATACGTCACAATCATGCCACAAATCTTACTTTGTAGGAACTGGACAGCAGACATAGACGACTGAGAAAAGAGCTAATGGTAAGAAAGAGCAGAATGAAGGAAAGAAGCAGCATAGGAAGTTGAACAGACCAAACAGCCTAAGAGGGGAGGAAGCAGAGGGCAGGCAGGCGCAATCAGGAAATACTTATGTTACAGATGCACTACTGCAGAAAGGGCTTGGTATGTCAGTAATGGGACCACATGAAGGCAGGAGCATCAGCACGTAACATACCCATTAAGCTTCTCACAAAGGCTACAGCAGCAGACAAAGCTGATTCTGCCAGTAAACCGGCACACAGCAACAGAATTATGGTTTGTCCTGCCGCACAGCATCCTACAGGACACCAGTGGGAGCCAGGGTCCCAAGAGAGACCTCAAATCTTGTAAGCGCACATTTACATCAGAACAACCCTAAACAGAAATACAGCTCCAAGCCTCATACGTTTTGTATTTAAAGGCAAAATTCCAAATCAAGAATGCAACTTCTCATTTGCTATGTAAAACATTCATCTAAGGGTTGCAGTTTTTTTCCACAGCCTTTTAAAAACATGACCCCACATGCCTTGGAGGGAGAGTCACTGTATACTAATCATCTAAAAGAAATAATTCCTCTTAGTCATCCTCTGAACTCCCATTTCGGATTTAAATGTACCCAACATACATATTGGCATGTACAAAAAGTCCATGAGATTTCATGGACTTGAGTTTGCACAACTGGCTCCAGAATCCACAGAGCCACTTACACACTGTTGGGATAAACGTCACCGGAGTGCTCTATGTGGACGATTTTAATTATCAACACACCAGTGAAGTTTTTTTCCTGTGCATACCGCTTCTTCCAATTATTTATAATTGCTGGCATATAATATTACTTCATTTTTTCTTAGGTGTATTTTTTTTTTAATGCCTTAGTCTGCCTTGGGACAGTTAAAGCTATATTTGAGTAAGAGAATAATAAGAACAGTTTTTAGTTGCAACTTACAGTGATCTCGAATGCTGTGGAGCTCCATTGTGCATCCTTCACAGGTGCAACGCAAGATGAAGCGGTTACTTCGCAAGAGTGCTGTCAGCTACTATCTATCTTCATGGCAACTTTTACATTGCACTGAAAACCTTCAGTGTACATCAGTTCATCCCCCTACCAGTGACATGCATTTAAACATGCTAGTTTGATCAAGTCCTTTGGCACGTGTCCTCTTTTCAAAGGCAGCTCAGACATTTTATTTTCTTTGCAAGAGTGAAAGGACAATGGAATTAGAAAGAAATTGTTTTAATGGGAATTGCTTCATACAAGAGATTCCTTCCAATTACAAACTATTAACCCAATAAAATGTGTTCTGGCTTGATGCGAGTTCTTATATATTGCATTGTATAAGAAACAATTATCCCGTATGTACTACTCAGCAACGCAGTCAAGTACATTCCATTCAAGAAGTACATGTCACTAAACTGCATCCCAACTACAGTTTCTTTTTCATCGTAAGTACCTTTGATGAGACAAGCTGTGTAATTACTCTGAAGCATGGTTAGGGTGTCTGCTGGAGTGTGGGGCCATACAGCAATTTCTCTTTGCTCTCTAGAGAAAAGCACATCAATTGCTTTCAGCCAAATGCATTCACATATGAATATTTTAGTACAATTTAATGTTTCTGCAGCAACCCCCAAGGAGCAGAGCATCAATTTGTGAACATAGTTTCCTTGGAGTTAAAAGCTACACTGGATAATGCAGGATGAAAGGGGTTGTCAATCCTTAGCTTTTTAGCAAGTCAGAGAAAGGTAGTCTGTAAAATTCAGTCCCAGCTGCATATGAAGTTTGCCGCTATAAAGCTACTTTTCAACAGCGGTGAATTATCAGAGGAGATATTCCAAAAACAATTTCCCAAGCCCGGTCAGTGTTCCCAGCCTTATTTCCATCTGTGAGCTACCTAACAGCCCCCGCCATTTATACGATGAAAAGCGTACCTGCCGATCTATTAATAAAACCCACAAATTTAATGCAGAAATAACACATTCTCACAAAGAAGCTAGCAGAAGGTGTGACAAATTAAGTAACGTAACACACGATTGAATACAGCAACTTTAGTTATCTCAATAGTCTCTTCTACGGGTAAGAAATTCAGAAGTAATGAAGATCGTGTCATCAGTAAGCAAGGAGAAGAACATTTTTCAAGTCATGGGTTACACTTCTCATGAACCCAAATAAATTAATTAATTTATTCTATTGTTAAAAATTCTAGATAAGAGTCGGAGACCAAAAAGGAAGATAAATACTGGAATAAAACACACCTTGTTTCCATTTCCCTGCACTTCCTCACAAGAGCGAAAGGAAACAAACCCTAACAGATACACTGATTTGAGCAAGCAAACAATCCCTAAGAAAGTAACGGGAAGAAAACTGGAAAAACAATTTGTATCCATGTATCCCTTCATGCTTTTTAAAGAGAAGAAATCCTGGCTAGGTGAGGTATTTGATTGCTTTGCCACCAAATAGAAACAGAGGAATAATGTTGATAATATTAAATTGCCCTTCACCTTTGGAGCTACTCCCAAAGCAAGGTGGTGACTATCTAATGCTAACAAGCCACCCACTGAGCTGAAAGGGACAGCCTAGTAAAACACCAGAGCAAATATGAACTCAGAAGAGCTCCGAATGTGTCCCGTCACCTTGTAAAACAAGTGGGGAAACAAGAGTTCCAGGCTCCTTGAAGACCATTCTGCAGCTTCAGGTATCTAACTGCTAGGAAATGCTTTCCTGCTATTCTGCTTTCTTTTTCCCACTTGCACTTTTATCCCACTCCAGCATTTTCTACCTGATACAACACACTAAATCATTCCTTTCTTCCACAGCTCGTGCCACTTCAGCATCTTAGTTGAAGCTGTACCTCTTTAACACGCTTCTTTTCCCCTCATTAAGTCAATTCCTGCCAGTTGTAAATCTGCCTCCCATTTCCTGCAATCCATAACACCCAGGGAGAGCCTCTGGTATGAAACTGAAGCTTAAGCACTGAAGCTAAGTGGATCAGCAAGTTTACTCCTGGTGATCACATCAGACCTACACTGACACTGAATTCCCGCGTGCCTCCCCCACATGAGATTTCTCAGCATATGTAATATCCAAGTGCATCTGCCTTCTGTGCAATCAGATCACATTTCTAGCACAACCACCTAATCTGGTGTCAATTATTACTACATCGTACATTTCCTAACTTCTGCCTTCCTGAGTTTTCCATCTCAGCTTCTTGTTACCTCTCTGCTGGAACAGCATGCTGTGCCCAGCTTTGGAAGAAACAAGACGACTGCAACAGAACACCTAAAAGAATGGAGTTCTGCCTGGCTGGAGGGACCCTCTGTACCACATCCTTCTCAGGAAGACAGCCTTGCAACAGGGTGAATTACTGGTCTGGCCACGCCTTCCTTGTTGCCAGCTAGGAAAACCTATAAGGAAAACTGAAGTCGTTACAGAACTGAACCCTGAAAGAACACTGACTTCAGACTCTGAAGAAATTAAACCAGGAGGATGCATTTCAGGAAGCAGAAGATCCTTCAAAAGGTCAGAGGATAACAGAACAGCCTGAAATGACACGCTTTCTGGAAAGGGGAGAAGCTGAGAGAGTGAGAATCCCAGTATGACCCCATCTTCAAAAGCTGAAGGGAGAACGTAATGAGAGGAGGGCACAAGGGAAACCTTCGGAGACCACGGGAAAAATTCTGGTGCCCACACATAGGCACCTAGTGGGACAGCAGACAATGTAGGATTTCCCACCTGAATCCCAGATGCTGCTCCATATGGACAAAGCCTTCAGGTCCCACACAGGAACTCCCAGCCCTGTAAATCTATTTCTTATACCCCAAATGGCTAAAATGGCATTAGACACCTATTTGTATAGATTCAGTTATCCCCTATGTACCTCTTCCTCACAAATCTGTACTGCGAAGGTCCCAAAAGAAAAAATACCAAAGATCCAGTCAAAAGTAAACAAAATGCATAAATCCCAACATGAATAAGACGTTCATGGATCCAAGGCTATTCTGAGAGTGTACATGTACTGCACAGAACTAATTTTCAACCAGAAAGAAAGGTGAAACTTGTACTCCTTAATGAACTCCATTCTATTGTTACTTTAACCAAACAACCTGGAACTGTTTCTTGACTGGCAGTTTGTTCATGTATTAATACATCAGCATTTCAGCCAAGTTACCATGGCTGTGAGGTTCTCGTGTCCTGTGATACACTGGTGGAACTGCACTCTTAAAAACTGAAGTTTGTTATGGAATTACTGAAGGTCCAATGACCAAAATTACTCTTCCTTCACCGAATCCCTAAGAGAAGGCACAAGGGAAGAAATAAGCAGATCTTTTAGATGAATACCTTCTCACCCAATGATCAGCTCAGAAGCGCTCCCCACACATTCATAGGCAAGAAGCGGCAGCAAAAGCACCGCCCTTCCGCCTAAATTCGTAATTAACTCTTCTCCCTCCATAGTCTCAAAAATGACCCTGTTCCAGAGGCCTAGAAAAGCGATGCATTCCAATCCTCCACTGAGGCTGGGAGAGAGACTATTAATAGCAGAGTAAGAGCACACACAGAGATCCTTTTCAAGTGGAAACTAACAGCTGCACAGGAGAGCAAGTATGTCTCAAACTCCAACTATTCCTTGTATCCATGATTCCTATCCTGCTCAAATCCCACCTGCCCAGAAGGGCATACACCTTGTGAACCAGAATTCAAAGCTAACCACAAAACTCAGGACTCAGCTAATACAACAAACCAATGTACAAAGCTGTTTTGCAATTCTCCAGAGCAAACATCACGAGCTCTCCCTGAACTGGTGATATCAACTATACCTCATTGGAAGAGGAAGCAGTCACTTTCTAGAGGATTGTTAAAATAGCCAGAATAATCTTAATCTGATGAAGAAAGTTCAGTTCTACTTCAAGTGAACTCTCTTCCACCGCACAGGACTGTACTCTCACTAAAGAACCAAAATGACCGTGAACATTAGGAATGTGAAGGTAAGGATGTGCATCTTCAAGCCTTCTCCTCTTTAAAATACCTACCCTGCATGCTGAAAAATTAATTCTAGTCAGCAACTCCAAGGGCTTAGTACCAATTCAATTTGCACTTCCATTGCAATTAACAAAATATTTTCTATCACGTTTCTAACCCACCACGTGTTGTCCTTGCAGGTATTCCCAGATCCAGAACAAATATCCGAACAATTGGAAACAAGGGGTGTGCAGTTTGCAGTACTCCAGATAACTCACTGCTTATTAAATATTTGTTAAGAAGGATGAGGGGAGATGAGAGAGTAATGCATCAAACTGTTGACAGAAGGACACAGCACCCTGCAATAGTACCAGTTAAGATCATTTATTGACACAATAGTTAAATATTCATTAGTCAGCCAGGGAGGTTTCTGATGACACTGACATGGTCCTATGATGTGGCTGTATATTCTTACAACTTTCACATGTTGCTATGAACCATCTGTGCTACGTTTTTAGCACTACTTCTTCATCCAAAACTAGGCTTTTTTATGTCAACATAAACAGTTACGTGCCCTTCCTTCACTCTGGAAAGAATGTTCATCACTGAGCCTTGAGACACAGAAACAAGAGCTGAGCTGTTTTCAAACTAGCATTTCCCACTTCACTAATGGAAATGTGGGTAGTAAAGAGCTAAGGACAGTCAGTCTCATGCTCTTTCAAAAGACACAGTTAAATGACACTCAGTTTACTTTCCTCGTTTTCAAAGGTGTATGTGACAACCAACTCTGCCTTCTGTGGAACCTGCAATTTCCATATACGTTGCAGTTGCATTTTCTGAGATACCGCTGATGTGATTAATTGCCAGTTTGCTGAGACCTATAGCAGCTATATATTCAACCTTATGCCTAGTGTGTGATCAAAAGAAAGTGTATTATATTTAAACACAAACGTTCCCTTTGCAAAGAGAAAGTATTACACTGGGGACTATGGCTGGCCTGCACTATTTCCAAAAAGATAACAATTACATGTTATGCTAAAACAAAGACATCACCAGAAAGAAGAGTTAATACTGCATTTGTATTCTGTACCACTTCATAATTTCCTTACATAGCAGAGGTTACTATCACTGCTATCAAGATTCTGGCAGGACACAATATGCAACCAGACAGACTTTAACTCTTATCAATAGCTTTTATATCTGTTTTTCAGATCCTGTTTTTTGTAGCGATGTGTTATCGTATAGATTTACAGCTTAAATAGTAGTGTGCCTAGACATGCCTCCCTTTAGCCCTTCTGCAGGCTAAAGGGAGGTATTTCTCTCCATCAGAAGGCCTCCTTCTTGATAAGGACTTAAAAAAGCAAACAAAACCAGCCAGCATCCCTGTTCACATTTCAAGATGAAAGAACTCAGAGGCATAGAGTATCCTGTTCAAGAAAACCCAGGAGGCAGAACTAGCAACAGACTGCAGGAATGGGTGACGGAGCACTGGAACAGGCTGCCCAGGGAGGTTGTGGAGTCTCCTTCTCTGGAGATATTCAAGGTCCATCTGGACGCCTACCTGGGCAGCCTGCTCTGAGGAACCTGCTTTGCAGAGGGGTTGGACCCAATGATCTCTTGAGGTCCCTTCCAACCTCTACAGTTCTGTGATTCTGTGAACCCCAAATTCCTGTCTGACATCTCCAAGTAATGCCCTCTCCTGCTGGACGTATTACTGGAAAAATAACGGTCATAGTTTGACTGGTTTGACTAAGTTTCACTAAGACCTTAACAGGTAAGAAGTTGCCCTTTGGTGCCTTCTTCTGCCATACACACTCATCAGAGGTAACTGCTTACTGAAGGGCCGCATGCTTGCTCAAAGCGTGCATCTGACAGATTTCCGTGCCCACCCATGTTAGTCACTCATGTCCTTGCTTCTTTCATCTCAAGACAGGCTAATGTATGTTCTACCCCAACACTGAGATGAGCTCCATTTGCACCTCCTTATTTTACAAAAGCTCAGGTGTGCTTTCTCTGTCTATCGCTTTCCCCACATTTTCCCAGGTCATAAGGAACAATGAAAAGTAGTCTCAAAAGCACCACCCCATCCCAGTCCAAAAAGATACATGAGGACAGAAATCAGTCCTCTGTGATATTCAGATGCATAGCAGAAAAGCAGTACAGCAGGTTTATTCCCCAACTTTAAGATACTAGAGTATGCCTCCCTTGGTATTCCACTATACAGCAGCCAATCTGCAGATTACTTCTGTCTTAAATTTCTCACACTTTCATCCCGTACAAATAATTGGCTTAGAATGTAATGCAACAATCCATTTACAGTTTACCAAAGCTTAAAAAGAAATCATCATCTAGCCTACCTGCAAAAAGAACATTTCCCAGAGGCCAAGCCATGCGTCAGCATGATTTCAAGTTTACATTAGCAATGACACCTTTCAGCCTATCAATAATGGTCGTTAGAATGCTAAAAAGGATTCAGCACAGGCAAGTAGAAAAAAAAAATCCAGCATGTAAAGCCTCTAAGAAAATTGTCTGCAGAACACTTCCAATTGACCTGAAGTTGAGATTTGTGTCACATCTTGCTGCTACAGTTTTCAAATGCATATTCCAGTGACAGTATCACGCTGCACATAAGATTTTTTTTCTTAGGCTCAGTATTAAAACTTAGCTAATTTCTAAGCATTTGCTTTGAAGGAACATGTATGCTAGAAGACATCACAGCTCTTTTATGAAAGATATTTCCATACTTACTGGTGCTACTATTTTGCCTGTCTGTCCAACTTGCAGGTCATTAGGAACAAAGCCAGCATCAACAGCTGCACGGGAAGCTCCAACTAGTTGAAAGAAAATATTTCCAGTGTTTTCTTTTAAAATATTAGCAAGCCAAATTTATACCACGATAAAAGCACATGTATTTTACTGAAGAGTCCCACACACTATGGGCACGTATTTAGAAACTTCCCTCTACAAAGCTCTTAGAGTAATCCCTCTCCATACCACTGGCTGAAACTTCCAAATACTAAGTGCTAATGCACTTCTTAAGCAACAGGAAATCCTTTCTCCCAGCACCAAAGGGCCATATATTTAAAACCAAGGATTTCAGTCTGGCATGTTTCCATTATTTTCTCTTGTTGCTTTGTCAAAAAAGGATTTTCCCATAGATGCATTCCCATAATGTTCCACCAAGTTTGAACAGAACACATGTGCCACCTTATATTCTCATCAGGCTCAGAAGTCAGGCATAGTAAAGAAATATAAACTAAACTTGAAAATACCACATGGTCATTTAACCAATGAAGCCACCAATTTAAAAACAACGACATTCAGGTAAAAATTTTATTTATTATTACATGTAAAATCTAAAGCTAACATAGGAAGAATGCTAGCACGAACAGCTCCCTCGTCCTCCCCCAACCCTTACTTAGAATGTTTGGCTGAAACACTGTACACGGTCAGTTTTCTCCTGGTAAAGCAAAGCATAGCAAGCAGAGAACCACTCACACCTTAAGAACTGTTATTCAGTAAAGAAGCAGTATGAATGTATGAAGAAAACATCAGCTGCTAAACCCATTTTTTTTTTTAATTTATACAATTTCACTTTCTGTTTGTGTTCTGGAGAGCTTGTGTTCTGGAGATTTGAGGAAAAGGAATAGGACAGTTTACCATTTTGCTTCAGACCCTGGAATTTAAATACACAGTTGAACACCAGGACAAATCAAAATTTTATCCATGACTAAACTGACAGGATTTAAATAATTTATTTGATAGAGATACAAAAATAAGACTTATGATGAGTACTGTTTTTCATGGGACCTTTTTAAAAATGTAATTACCACGACTAAAAGAAGGAGGAAAACAAGTTTACCTGCAGCGTGCAATTGATCCGCAAGATCATACAGCAACTTGAAATTTTCACCGCTCTTTAAGCCTCTTCCTTAAAAGTTCAGAAAAAAAAAGATGAAGGAAGAACACAATATGCTTTAAATACGCATTCTGTATTAGTATCTGCATTTTCAAAGGCAGAAATACATTCTTGCACAGGCTATTTTTGAATATATTATTAAACAGTGTTTAACATTTTGAGATTTAACTCTCATCTTTGAGATAACTTATTTTGCATGTATAAACTAACACCACCCTACTTTAGTAGTACTATCAAGTTCCTACTCTAAAGTCAGGAAACGGGATTTTTGTGCTCCCTCTGCTGGCTTCAGGCAGAGTTTTAGGTACAGAAGTCTAGTGGGATAACAAAGGATTTTTATTTTTTTAAGCTGTAAGCACACAGTAAAAATCACAGTCCATCACTTGATACCTGATCAGCAGAATACAAACATAATAATTTGTAAAATGAATGAAAACTGCCTGTAATGATCAGCTGTAATTTTTAAAATGACAGATCTGCATCTAAAAATACTTAATATTTCTTATAATTTTAAAGAGACTCATCACATATGATAACGTTCTTAAAAAACATACTCGCATATGTTAAACTTTCACATTTTGCCTCTTCATGACACACAGATGCTGGATGTCTTCCCACTGTCTCCTATACCCCATTTCAGAATTACATCATAATCTATTTCAAAAATGTATCAAATTATAATGTTTTGATACAGATACTACTTAATCAAGATGTACCATTACTTAAACGCACCATAACACATTTTTAATATTGTCAACTTACCACCTGATACAACTACTTTTGCACTGGTAAGCTCTGGTCGATCGCTTTTGGTCAACTTCTGCTCAAGCCATTCAGATTTACCAAAAGGCGGTGGAGGGGTTACTGTTTTAATCAAATTAAGAAAAACATCCACAAGAAAAAGCATAAAGCATGCACTTTCAACCTTGAGTTTAAACTTAACAACCCTATCTTATTAGTTGTGTTCACTTACTCTACAGTACAAGAAAACACACTTCTATAAAGTTTCTTTTTTGCACATCAAGCTGCACTAAAGTGAAGGTCTGCTGTATGAGTAATTTACTGATATCAATCCAGCATAGTAACTGTGGTCCTTTTCAAAAGACACGCAAACAAGCCAACCAAGGATTGCAATGACAGTGCAATACGCTAATCCTAAGTATCAAGTAGCATCCGTTTCCTAACTTCCACAGAAGCTGGGAAATAAAGGAAGGTTCAGGGGCACTTAATTAGCTTCACAGAAAAACACAAGGAGTGGGAACATGACACAGGGGACACAAAGCACATTAATAATGATTGCCTCTGCTGGATTTACAGCACTGTCATAAAAAGCCCCAAAATGAAAAACAGTAGTGGTGATCAAACACTGGAACAGGTAGCCCGGCGCGATTGTAGCCGGGAGACATTCATGACCTGTGGAGACATTCAACACCCAGTTTGACAGAGTCCTGGGCAACCGGCTCCAGCTGACCATGCTTGAGCAGTAGGGTTGGACTAGATGATCCAGATGTCCTTTCCAAACTAAACAATTTTAGTTTTGAGACTGCAGATTTCTCTGTGATCATAGCTACAGTGGCTTCATTAAAATAATGATTTAAAGTGATTTAGGTAAAACTAATATAAAACAATGATGGAGTGCTCTCGATCCAATTTAAACTGCTGCTAATTTAGCTCGACACTGTAATGACCTGTCTCAACCTAAGCAGGACCGATTAAACCAGAACTGTGGACTGCCAGCTACTGTTAACTGTGCCCCACTCTGCTTTAAAACCAACCTGGCTACTCAACCAACTGTAACTTTAAGGAAAAAGTTTCAAGATTGCTGTGGCAGAGGTTTAAGCAGTGAGTGAAAAGCAGATTTCTGCACAGACAATCTCCATTTCTGGTCAAAGAGAAAGTAGCAAGTGAGATGATAATCCATATCTTCCCTTACCATGCATCAAAAGAAATGCAAGTACCCGTATAAAAAACATAAAGCTAAGATTACATAATCATTATCAGTTTGCTTTGACAAATACTCCTGTGAAACATCAGCCTGCAGTGAGCAAAACTAACTCCTATCACGTGAAATGAAAAAATACCAGAACAAATGCTCACCTTTTTCTACACTGGCACTGCCACCACTTGTTGGTGCAGCCTCAAAAGAAGTTCCCCGTACAGAAAACACTTTAATTGCTTCATCACATTGGACGGTACAAATGACATTTCCTAAAAGGAGAGGATCACACTGTTTTTACAGAAGACAATATCACTAATGTAAAGTTACATCCCAAAATAAACATTTTAGATTATCAAAACTGAAAACCAAGGCAATTAATAAATGTACATTTCCAGTGTTTCAATTTACTTTTCATCTATATGTTTCTTCATTATAACAATTCCCTTGTTTTAAAGGGATGTAATGCATTCAAATAATCCCTTATGTATTTGTTTATTTATTTATTTTTACATTTCAGAAGGAATAAAAACGCTTCGTAAGTATCATTCTTAAACATAAAAAGGAGCTATAATTCAAATATGATCTTTTATCGTTTCATGACTTCATCAGAACAGAAGACAATGAGGTCTGCTCCAAGTACCTGTGGGTTTGTGTTTCTTCTCAATTGTCTTAACTATATAAGGTATTTATATCACAGCAAAGACTACAGGGAAGACTAAACAAAAAAAACACCAACTATTTGTTAAAAAAAAAAAAAAAGTCATCTTGAAACTGTGAATTAATGGGAAGCAGCTTAAAAATGCAACACAAAACCACATACTGGTAATGTAACTCTAAATAAAATACCACCTTTGTACATGCGGTATGATCTTGTACAGTAAAATTAAGAAACGCAAGCTAATGAGCCCATCTCTAAATTAAAACATAGGGTCATACAAGCTTTAGAGAAACAAGACTGAAAAAAGAATTACAAATTATGACAATTTAATACTACAAATAATCAGTTTAGTGTCTTCATAATTAGGAAAAATAACCCTGTGGTATCGTAAATCAGAACTAATGGCAACCATATTAAATAAAGTTGGAGAATTGACTTAATGCTTTACGTTTTACAAAATTGGGTCAGAAGTACACTGAACAAAGAAATGGAGCATATATAAAGGAGAATATCAAATTCTATTCATTTAAGTGAAAGACCAAGTTTCTAACTAAAAATCATACAGTACCAAAGATACTGGTATTACTTAGATTCTCACATATGGAGCACTGCATTCATTCCCACATTTGATTTTCATGAACCTCTGCATTTCAGATTGTAAAGCGAAAATTCCTGATATATTCCAAGGCAGGGCTCAAAAAAACAGTTACCAGCACAAGCACCGTGAACCTTTTGTGATTACTCACCTGCATAGATAGTTCTCACAAAAGTGTCCGGTGACTGAATCTCAATGATGTCAGAAATAGGGGCAACATCAAGTTTAGCAGCCACTCTTGGAATAAGATTCTAAAATTTAGAGATGAAGAGTTAGCAAAGTAAACACTGGAATCTGCAAACTGAACATGAGGAAACATAAAGGAAATAAGGTTAAATGCCCATGTTAAGTAAAGAAACATTTGCTGGCCTAATTTTAACTTCATAGAGTGCTGTCTCCGAGTAAAAAGGCGCATATGACTCCAGGATTACTGCAGGACTACTCGCGTAGCTTTAGCAGCCAGATAAAAACCCAGTATTGTAATAACATTATAAATTTTATGAACCTTACAGTAAGTAAACCCTTAATTCAGTATCTTAAATTAGGAGGCTTATTTGCTTCAATAGCTTAAAATTATAGATGCAATTTACTCAGAAAATTGGTAATTATGGATTGCTGAGTTCTTGTAACAGCACTTCACAAGAAAAAAAAAAAAACATTTTAGAAGCTATTTATCAGAGACAGTACTCTCCCCACCAAAAAAAAAATGTATTCTTTTAAAATTAATATATATACATACACACTCCTACTCTGAAATTGACTCCAGAAAATTATTTGGCAGCTTTGGGAATGGGAAGGAGGATAACGAGCAACATAAGGCATTAAGTAATTAAGGATAGCAAGAGCTTTACTTGCTTTTTCTCCCCCTCTTGTCTGGTACAACAAAGAGCCCCAACATCTTTACTCGCATTAAGCAGCATATAACTATGACAACAGTCATTGATTCACTCCTCTAGAAAAGCACAACTCAGTGATGGGAGCATACCCTTCACTGATATTAACCTTTACCAAGACACTGCACATCAAAAATAAGTGAAAAATAAAGGAAAAAATAAGACTTAAGGCATGTAAAGATTTCTCTTAGCAAAACTACAAGTATGTGAATTGATACTGACTGGAATCAAAAATAGTCAGACGGAAGGCTGATAGCACCGTTCATTCCACATTGGCAAGATTTCTAAAATATCCTTTTTCCCTCATTTAGCTACACTACAACATTGACCAGATTGTTAGTACTAGGGCTCTCTTAAGTATGTATCTGTTAAAAAGTACTGAAAATTTGTAATTTTTTTTCCAGAAAGATCTTCGCTAGAACTTGGATCTGTGTTTTTTTTGTACTTACAGACATTTCAATCTACATCACCTACATCACAGATGCAATTCCTCCCTGCAAAAGCCTTTGCTCCCAATAGGTCTACACACCTTCATATCAACATGGAAATCACACAACAATCTTGATAGCACTAAAAGTGGAATGAGTCACTAAAAATGTTTAATAGGTTTTCATTTCTATTTACTGCATTTTTCCTTAAAATGTTCATAACGCTTTCAGATCTCTTAGCGTATTTGGTGTTACACATTTTATACATCCAGCCTTATGCACATAGGACTAGCTGGCTACTGCTTCTGCACTGCTCCTTTGTCCAAGTCAGCCCACAATAAAACTCAGAAGTGAATCAGTGTTTCTAGCTAATGACTTAAATACACTACTTTAACATTTCTTGAAAACTCCAAATTGTCCATGGCTGATCTGAAAGCTCTCTCTCAGGTATTTGATTTACACTCATACCTATAAAAGAACCTCTGTCTCTTTTCCACCAGAAATTTTTGATACGCTTTGATCGACTTACCTTCCCAAAGGCAGATGCTCCAGCACAAATATGGGTGTAATTAAATTGCTTCTGAGTTGCCAAAACCAAGGGAGTCAGCTCCTCTGAGAACAAATAGATATTGCTGAAAATTTACTACTATTTTATCTTCAGCCAGAAATATAAATACCACTTCTTTTGTCAATAGATAAAAACAAGTCTCACCTGCTAGAAATCCCTTGTATACGTCATGCTGAGCCACGAGAACTTTTGCAACACCCTGCACCTTGCTGAGTTCTTGCGCTACCTGTGGTTACAAACACATTATTATTAGTTTGTATTATAACAGCACATGGAGGCTCCAACTGCACTTAGAGCTCCGTGGTGGCCAGCACCATAAACAAATAGCAGGAGACAGTCCCTACTGCAAATTGCTCACAGATCGTAGCTTACTTAAATCTGGAACACAAGAGCACATGTATTTCAAAATCAGAACAAACCTTACAGAACGAGATGTGGATCTGACTCACAGCACATTGCCATACAGGGTAGTGCAAAGGCATTTTTTGAGTAAGAAAACTAGAAAGCAAATCAAACCTAGAAAAGTTTGTCCTCTTTATGCAGGACTACACAATGATTTCAAGTTTTTATTATAACAGCCAATAATAATCTCACTCGAAGATTATTACTGAGTATTCTAAATATAATTATCAAGAAAACAATTCTACTTTCTTTTACATCAGTCAATATCTACGACACAATAATACAATGCAAATAAAAGTGTTATGATCTTTGTCCAAATGTTAGGGGCAATCCTTTGTTTGCAGCTGACTCTGCCTACTGATGCAATGTATATTTTCAACACTGTATTTATGCATTTTTTTTTCCTTTAAATTTGCAGAAGTTTAAATGATAAAAGGGTTATTGCAGATCAGAGAGAAAAGGACTGACAGCGATGTCTGGAGGCCACATGCATTGTCCTAGAACTAACAAAGTTTTACTGAGTTTGCTGAAATCAGTTTTACCCTTACAAATTACCAAGAGGAAACAAACAAATATTCCATTACAGCTGCTACAGAATAGTCTTTTGTCCTACTAATACAGATTCTTACAAAGAAGCTTAAAAAGAGAAAAAAAACACTTCGTTTTCTGTGAAGAACTTTTTCCCAGCATGACATACATTGCCAAACAGACACCATACAGTTACCATTAAAAAACAAATAAATAAAACATTCCCACATTCCCAATTGTTTTTCTACTACATAAGTGCCAAAGAATAAGGAAATCCAAAGGCAGAAGTATAAGATGGTTGGTTTTTTTTTTGGTTTTCTTTCTTGATCTAGATAAGCATTTGCTTTCAGTCTCAACTCTGAACGCCTGGGTCTCAGTTGCGAATTAGTCTTCAATAACCAGACAGGTCTCCCCAGCTACTTGTGAATTAGCTGCTATGAATGAATGGGCCTCCTGCACGAGGTTCTACGTGCCACTTTCAGAATAGCAAGTCATAAGCAATAACCTAGTTTAAAAAATACTAAGCATAATTATTGTTACTTTGCTTGTTCACACAATATGACATCATACTGGAAGAGTGTCACTAATGTACTAACGGTACACTGCCTCTAGATTTTGCACATCACAGTTAAACTAACAATACAATAGCTAACAGAGTTAACTCTTACTTCAGACATACGATAAAGTCAAGAAACACTAATTTCAGATTTCTAGGTTGCAAATGCACTCTCGCTATGCTACTAGTAGCTGACAAGTAAAAGCAAGCCACACACAAACTCCACCCGTCACGGTGCTGTTTCATTTCTCCTGTTTGTTTGCACGGAACAAGTTTTTTTTTGCAAGTTCTCAGCACCGCAGTATTTATTTTTCAAACATTACAGTGAAATGTTGTTTTAAAAGTTAATTGCCATTTAGTCTTGTAAAAACTTGCTTTCTTAACTTGTAACCACTTATACTGATACTCTCCCTTGTGAAATTAAAACTATCCCCACATTTCCACTTCAGAAGAGAAACAGCTCAAGTGCAGGACGTTTCCTGCAGATCAGCAATTTATGGCACAGTTCCTCTTCACTAGAGATTACTTTTCAAGATAGCCAACATGCTACTATGTATCATTTCACTGCATTCATTACTTCATTAATATGAAAATAACATTTCCTACCTTGTCACAGCTGGTACCAGCTACCAAACAAGAAACTTCCCCTCCAATACGTTTTGCTGCCGTGACGGCATTTAGCGTAACGGGTGTAAGAGTCTCATTGTTGTGTTCTGCTATGACCAACGTACTCTGAAACCGCTGGAGCAGTGATGCCTTTAAAGAAAGAGAGAAGAAGAGAGAGGAGTTTGACACTTAGCATTTAAGTAAAAAAACCTTCCTTAAGAGAACCCAACAATTCACAGAAAATTATAAATTGTACAAACTGTGTATCAGTGCTGTCAATCACAACAGACTAAATCTAGATAATATTTATTACATAAGCAAAATACTTAGTATTTTTTTTTTTTTTTTAAGTATAAACTTGCTTGACTTCAGTATACCGCTTTTAAGCAATTAAAACCTTCACAGGAAAATACTGAACAATATTAAGAAGTTTTAATAAATCACATTTAAAATTAGTTGATCAGCCGAACTAAGCACCTTAAAGAGTGAATTTAATTTAATGTGAAGGTAATATTAAGATTTCAGGTGTTTGTGGACTGAAATGCACATAGAGATTTGACAGGCAAGCCTAAGACCCCAGGAAACCTAGGGCAGGAATTAAGTAGTTACTTTTTTATATATATTTATTTTTATTTATTTTCCCATATGCTTTAGCCAAAATCTTGCTACGGAACTCATTTTTTTCAATTAGTTATCTGTAACAGCAAAACTGCATGCAGTAGCAGGATAACAGATAAGTAGCCCAGGCTCCCAGCCTGAAAACACACTACCAGAGCCTGTTAAACAGCATCAGGTTCGACTGGAAGATAATCTATTTTCCTTGAAAACACTGGACACTTTGGTCCACTCAGTCTACACCACGATGTAATGGTGCTCAAATAATCATTTTCATCAATTCACCATCCACACTGACTTCAGCTTCTAAGGCAAGAAAAGAAGAAAAAAAATAGAGAAAAAAAAAAAATCAAACCACAATATTCTGAGCTCTGAGACTTCCCTCGCTCATTTTCAGGTGAACCTGGAAAACAGGTTATTCCTCCAAGACTAATACTAGAGTTGGGCAAAAGCTGGGGGTAGTGGGGGTAGGGAAGGGAAAATCTTCAAGTTTCTGTTTTTCATACATGAAGCCTAAATGAAAACTCCAGTTATGATCACCGTAATACGGAAATCAAAACATATTTATTAATGTGACAAGGCACAAATACTAACCAAATGCTAAACAATGCCCAGCCAGATGCTACTTCAAACATACATTCTGAGCCCATCTCCACTCATGCCAAACAGGTAACCCCTCATTTAAGCTAGTTAAACAGCTCACAAAAATTTGAGAGGCTGAAATCTGGCTATGGGTTTCAATCACACAAACCCTACCAGTGTGCTAAGCTTCGCAGAGGAAGTGCACCCAAGGACTCCTCTGAAAATAATCACAGTGTAAATATGTAAATACAAAGATAAGATTCTGCAGAATCAGGACCGTCATTTGTCATTTGGGTTAAAATGATAAGGAATTCTTGTAAAAGTACTGTTTTTCATATTTTATGCATAAGGCTACTTGTTATGATTAAAGATTCTGAGAATGTTTGAAGCCAATTGCCAGTAACAAAATATTTATTGCCAATATAGATCACACAGCATATTTTTGATTATGTTTCATACATCATTTGCAATAAAAGTTACGAGATTTTAGTCACTGTTTGAAGAATAAATCCATGCTTTTGTGGCAAATAGCCCACTTCCTAAATGATTTATAGTTGTGTCACAGGGTAAAGCGGACCGTGCTCCTGAAAGATTCTCAAGTTTTCCAAGTTCCAAAGGGAGCCCCGGACTCTTTAAAGATATCTTTACTAAGAGCCTGGCTTGGCTCGAAGCAGCGTGCATTTTAAACACACATTTAGTTCTGACTATATTACGAACTTTTCCCTAAATAAGCGCTGCACCACCAGAAGTGCTCTGTATCACTGTCATCCAATTCTAAAATAAACTGAGAAATAATTCCTTTTTTAGCCAAAAAGGAGAAGAATAATGGCTGTTGCTTGAGCACGCTGGATATTACAGCATTAACTAAATATTATTTCTAAACCGATATTCCCCCATTTTGTATCTGTGGGAACCGTACACCGGAAGGCCACTTGACAGAATCCCAGAATCGTTTCGGTTGGAAAAGACCTCCAGGATCATCAAGTCCCACCGTTAAAATGCCTACACACGTGGCATCTCTGAGCACAAAGGTACGACCAATTTTAAAACAAATTAAAATTCCCATTCTAGATCTTGGGTAAAAATCCTGGATGACCAAAAGATTGCGATGTGAGTCAGAATTTTAACATACTAACACAGGTAACACCACTTGCAAAATCAACTAAAACCAAAGCAGAGTTAGCCGTAAAAACCAGAGGTTAATTTATCCAGTCACAGATGATCCTGAAAACTGAGAATCTGCAATGAGGCGGTCAGTGAAGAGGACTGGTGGTTATTCTGATCAATCAACTTCTCCAGCTGCATGTGAGCAGGAACCCCTAACTATGCCACTGACAATTTCTCCACCGGTACCAAGGCAGGATGTCTGGTTTCAAGCCCAGATAAAATAGGAAGGTTAAACGTAAACCTAACCAGCTGACAGCAAGAGCACACTAAATAACACATACAGAACAAAGCTACTGAGAACAATGCTTTGAGAGGGAATGGCACCCAGCACACGTGCCATGGAAGGCTCCTGGTGAAAACCAAGCTCTAGAAAAACAGGCTAGCCAAGAAAACCCATCACAATTACACATCCCACAAACTTGGGCAATCAAGTGTCTTCTCACATGCACACCAGTATACCATGAACGCATCCAAGAGCGACCAGCAGGACTGGAAAGTATTTCACCTAGCTTTAGACATCGATCAAAGCTAGGTACCCCTGCTCGCTCTACGTTTCCTTTCCGGAGGAACCTCACGGAACCACACGGTGACTCAGTCTACAGTAAAATACACGTCTGTGAAGGAAAAGCACCTGGAGCTTTCCCCTCCCTCCTTCCTCCACTTACTGGTGAGTAAACCTGGCCTCTGGCTTCCAGGTACGCACCAATTCAGTCACTCGCAGAGCACCGGAGGCCTCACTGATGATCTGCTCAAATTACCTCCAAGCGTCTCTTTGCTCCCCACCTGAGAAACCCAGCAGTGTTCTCTGAGCAGAATGTGAAAACCTTAAATATAACCTCAGGAATTCTGTGCTTCATGCAAAGTAACTGAGAACACTCACTGTTACTGCCCCAGACAAACGTTTGAAAGCTGGACACACCCCGTACGGGGGCAGAGAAACCCACAGAGAAGGACAACAACACGCCATACATCCTAAGTCTTTCAGTCCACACAGGTGGCCTCACGGCAACACCAACACCAACCAAGTGCAAGTCGGTCCTCCAGCACACGGACGGGTCACCTGTACAACGCACAAGGTCCAACACTTCTTAAATGTGGATTTACTGCTTCCATGCTACTAAGCACATGTACTAACAGCTAGGAAACCAGAGACAAGAGGGTTACAAATCTTTTGTTGCTGCTTGGTACAACCGGTGAGGAAAAGGTGTTAACTGCCTCTACAGTCAATGGCTGACAGCGAACAGCCTGCAGCTAGACATGACTTTCTTCGCTGTAAAAGCAAACTGGCCAGGAAACAAAGTTCTAGAGCAGCTTAATAGGAATTAAGTATCAGACCCAGCGGCACTGGACAAAATTCCCAAGAACAGCCTCCAGGGACAAGCATTCAGGGTACAAATCCTAATAAAGACAATGGCTACATCCCTATACAAAAAAATAATGTCTAATTGTATTAATAGACAGTCTCACAGCTGCAAAGCTTGGGGGAAAAAAAAAAAAAAAAAGTAAAAAACTATTTATAAAGCTCAAGGAGGGAGCTCTAGCAATGAAGCTGAACATCTGTAGATCTGGCCACAGAACCGATCTGAGACACTTAACTCCCGGACAGGCTTTGCCAAAGTACCTGAGCTGAAAGGGAGGAGCTACAACGGCAACAAAGAAAAGCAAAAAATATATATAAGAAAATGCTTAAATATTTGTTTAGGAATTACGATAAATTATGAAGGAATTGAAACAGCAATTGAAAGATGTAACACAGAGGTTCTTCCAGATGTATCCCACGTGAACTGTTAGTAAGCAACAGAGCTGTTTTTAAACACAGACAACAGCACTGGCAGTACGCTCAGGGTACGTGAATACACCGAAAAAAGGTACCAGTCCGAGCCAGCCAACGGCAGCTGACGGCTACACACAAAACATTTCCTGAGGCTACAAATAGAACCCTGCGCATTCTGAGTAAGGCCAAAATTCACTGGTATGTTTCAGGCTATTCAATCCAGTTATTTAAATTATCTCAGGCTAAAAAAAATAAAAACCAACATGTGCATCATGGTGTAATATATATACATATGAAATAAAATATACTGGTTTTAGAAACATCAGGAAATTGAGAGCTCTGAAGAAATCAACAGAAACTGAAAGACTCATCAGCTGTGAAAACTGGGTCGTTGTCCCCCAGAACACTGTAAAGACACGTTGTGACCACTGCTCCATGTCACTAAAAATTATGCACGTGACATTATCTTTATTCAAAAGCTGTTATATGGTAAAATACTACACTACAGAATGAGAAAGAAAACCTTCTAGTTAAGCCCATTTCCACCTGAAGATCTCCAGTAGCTTCACAAGAAGAAGCCTACTATTTCATTTAATGAGAAGCCAACTCTAAAGCATCCTTTTCCAATAAAAAACACATCACACAAACAAGAGCAAATATTATTCTATCTGGATCTTTAAAACAAAATCAGAACCCTGAAATATTAGACAAAGCAAAGCAGTGGTCTTAAATGGAGAGCCACAACATCCTTCGCTCTTTGGCTCTATTGTTTTTTGTTTTGTTTTGTTTTTTGAAGAAGCACAGAAGTGAGGGAGGCCAAGAGGTTCATTTATGTCTTTAAATAGCTGGGACGAACACTGTTTGCCCTTCAAGAATACCCGAAGGACACACTCTAACTTCAGCACAGGCTGAATGACAACTGGACACAAATTTCAAGGCACTGGTATGATATCCGCCCGCCGTGAACTTGGCCTTTTGCTGCTGTGCAATGTCACGTGAGGGGAAAAAAAAAAAAAAATTAAGGGAATATGCAATCTGTTATTTCATAGACGTAGGCATGTTTGACCTCAAGACAATCCTGACGACCACAAGCTGATAGCACGGCAGGTTTGGAAGCTCAGTAGCTCATACAAAGCCATTCACCCTCCCATGACAATCATATCGACGCTACTTCCAACATATGTTTAGCTCACTGTTGGAGCATTCCAATGACTCCTAGGCAACCTACTCCAAAAACTGACTAACCTTTCTGCTAGAAAAGATTTCTTAACACCTGCCTTCATTCTTCCTAACCATCTTCAACAGCTTTCTTGCAATTTAACCGTACTGTTACTATTTTACTGTCTGTGGACTGGTGAAATGGCTTATTCCCACTGCTGCACCACTTCTTTTTGTGCTTGCACTCATATCCCTCAGTCCTCCTTCCTTTAAGTTATGCACCCCCAACCTTTCCTCGCTGCTTGTTCTTTACAGACCTCTCACACCCTGTTTCTCTGCAGACACTTTGGAACTGCACAACCCCAAACCCAAAGGAGAGCTTCAAGAGAAGTCTGTGCTGAACAGAGAACTGCTTCACCTCTCCCACCAGCTACTTTGTACCCTTCACGTGGAAGACAGACACAATGTTTGACTGCTTTTAAAAATGTATACCTTTAGAGGCATATGGCTGAAACAAGTGGACTTGGTTTCCAGGTTGTGAAACTGAACCACGTGGCTATCTGGGGTAAATTATTATTTACACAGCCAGAGCATACGTTCTAGGAGCTCTTAAGGTCACAAAGACCTTTGCTCTGGAAAGCCTATGGTCTAACAATTACTCATAGACATCTGTGATTACAGCAGCTACAATTTCAGATTCATTAAATCATGTGTGTCCCAGCGTACCTTTGCTCTTTAAACCGCTCTCAGTGCCTCACAGCGATTACTGAGTATCTTTACTATTTTAGAGCTCTCCAGACCTGCAGTACCTGTAGCAGCACTGAGGATCCCAACTGGAAAGCTGTGGGATTTCAAGCTCTTTAGTACGGCTATCTGCACACAGCTCAAGCGCACGTCTCGGGACGTTTGGGGAGAACTCACGGATCATCTGCTACAACTAACCTTGAGTTCACCTAGCTGTTAAATTTGGCAGCGGCAGAGCAAGCGGCCTCCCAAGGCTACCGAGTTGAGCAACGCGAGGGTCACCACGGGAAGCACGGGCTGCGGCGGTCTTCAGCTCCGGCCCGGCGCTGCGCGCACTGCTCTGCACGGCACCGAGCCCCGACCGCCTCTCCCCGTGCCGCGGGCATCCCCCGCCCGCCGCCGGCTTCGGGACGAGCTCCCGGGGCCGTGCCCGGCTGCTCCCCGCTGCCTGCAGACGGCCCCGAACGGCCCCGCCGGCGGCAGCTCGGCAACTTCGGCCCTGGCAGAGCCGGGCTGGAGGCAAAGCGGAGCTTGGGGGGGAGCGCGGCCCCGGCGGCTCTCGCCGCTCGCCCCCCGGCCGCGCCCTCGCCTCACCTCACCTCACGGCGCCCCCGCCAGGCCGGGAGGGGCGGGGGGAGCCCTCGCTCCCCGCTCGCCCCCCCTCGCCGCCCCCCGCCCGCACTCACCGCCCGCCGCGCGCCCCGCGCCGCGACCGCCCGCAACATGGCTCCGCCACCACCGCCCCGCGCCGCTCTCGCGAGAGCCGCCCCGCCGCCGCCGCCTCATTGGGCGCCCCGGTGGGCCAATGGGCGCGCCCTGCTGCACGCTCCTTGCCTCTCCGCCGACGGCCGGCTGCGGGCGGCGAGGGGCGCGCGGGGCGGGCGGGAAGCGTGCAAGGGGCCGGTGGCGGAGGGCGGGAAGGGCGCGCGGAGGGCGGGAAGCGCGTGAGGGGCCGGTGGCGGAGGGCGGGAAG
>CM021774.1:8282896-8437082 GCA_011076525.1 Nettapus auritus
GGTGCGGGCCTGAGGCGGGGGGAGGGGGGGAGCGGCGCGGGGCTGGGAAGCGGGGACAGCGCCCGCTGAGGGCGGCCCGGAGCGCGCCGAGCTCGGCACGGCCCCGGCGGCGCCTTCCTGAGGGCCGCCGGCAGCGGCGGCCGCGGCTCTGGGCCCGGGCCGGGCCGCGCTGAGGGGGAGGCTGGGGCCGGGCCGCGGGGCGCTGCGCGGGAAGGGCGCGAGGCGCGACAAGAAAGCTCTGAGGCGGGCGGCAGGGCCGAGGGTTTAATGGGGGGGCTCCGGGGGAACGGCGCCGTCAGGAGAACATCACAACGTTTAAACGAGCGTTATTAAAGGCTTATTGAAACGTTAAAAACGCGCACGGTTTACAAAATCCGTATCACGCGGGACGTATTGGCAAAACATTACAAACGAAGTTTCCTCAGAGCCAGTTCTGAGAAATGCTTTAGACGTCTGAGTAACTGGAAGGACATCTTACCCGCCTCGCCTGGCTGCTTTTTTTCCCTCTCCGAGCCTTGCGCTCCTTATCATAATTCAAACACACCAACATTTGCAACGCAGAAGTCGCTCCATAGTCAGAATAAGTTATTTTATTACAAGACATATAGAACATATTTCCTCTATTGGCAATCTCAGTTCAGCAGTTCTGCAGTGCAAGTGCCACCACATCACAAGGTAGAAAGTACCCAAACCATGACATAGGATTCATGAATGAAATAAACTCAAATTATCAAAATTACGAAACAGAACTTGAAATTATCTACAGTACTTATGATATAAATAGTGCAAATTATATATATCTACAGCATAAGTATTTGGAGTATCAAAATTTTTTCGGAATAGCCTTGTAGAGAAGGTAGTCAGCACGAACCAGTCAGCATTACGATACCGGGGACCTTAAAACAAATACACCACTTATTTTTTCAAGAAGAACTGTCGAGCTTCTTCCCAGGACTGCCGGGGGAATCTGTTGGACAGCTCAAGATAATCTTGAGAATTGAAAAATTTTTCTGTTGAAGACAGAACATAAAATCACCAAGTTATTCCCTCTCTAGATAAGATGGCAATAAAACAAGAATAATGAACACACAGCCAATTCGAGATGCTTCAAGTCATTTGGTCCCCTCCCCCTACCAAAAACTTCTCAAATCATGGAGAAACGCTAATGCAGAGCTACAGGCATCGAGGTTGGGCTTTGAAAATGGGGGCAACGGGGGCCTGATGAGCAGAGGAGCAGATTTTTAATTCACTGGGTCGGGCTCTCCGCGGCAGGCACCGCAGCATTACGTATGTCTCTACATACTGCGTATTTCCAGACCCCGTGGGGACCCGCTCGGCCGTGCTCGTGCTGGCGCAGCCTGGCTCGGCTCAGCAGCCCCCTGCTCGACAGAGCGCTGCGGAGGAGCTGTGCTCCCCAATTCCCCCAAAGCTCGCAGCAAGATGGCAAGCGCAGCCTGTCCTCCTGTGAGCACTGCTGGTGACGTGAACGGACTACACATGCGTGCGAAGGTTTGCAGGATCCGACCCCGCCAGCAGCGTGTTGCAGTGCAGCATTGAACAATGGAGAACTTTCAAATTCTTTTCTGAGCAGCGTCACTGTTCCCATTTTTACTTTATTTTATTTTATTTTATTTTGGGGAAACAACACTGTCTGTCCTTCACATTAAAGTGATATAATAGATAAAAATAATCTTGCTCATACTGCTATTATTAACTCAGCTTTTTGCAACAGGGGAATGTTTAGAAATTGCACTCTCATGTCACCACACAGTCATCTTTGTTTAAAAGTTCATTCAGTTTGAATAATGAAAATAAAAAAGCAGCTTTTCACTTGGATTTTAGATATTTCTTCAGCAGATTCTCATGCAAACGCAATCCTGGAAAGTTTGTTTTGCAGACACTGCACGAAGCTGCTTCAAACTAGAAGGTATAATGTTGACAGTAAAATCAACATATGTTTATGTTAATTTTAAATTTTGTAATTTATTTTTAAACACAAAGCTTATGTTTTAGACCTCGAACTGCTTATCTTCGGCCAAACATTCAGCAATACAGTGGTGAATTTCTGCTTGCTATTAGGGAGAAACAACTGTCCAAGCGACATACTTCATGCAAAATGCGGGTGACTCAAGATCATTTTCCCATCAACGTACTTGAATTTCACATTTGTTCAACAAGTAAGAGCTGTCTTAGCTGAGAATCTTTCAAATGGTTAGTCTAAAATGGTTAACTGCATTTTTACACAATATTTGGAACGCAGGAAACGCTGAAATTCTTCTGCACGCTGACAAACTTTACAGGCTAATTACAGGACAGTATTTTACTAATTTTTGGCTCCTCCGGTGTATTGGTATGGCTCCCCAGCTTCTGTAACCTAAAACTTTTGAAGGTAGTCTTTGTGACAGCTAATTAAATGTGTGCACGTACAGGATCACATTTTAGGACAGAATACCACACAGCATTTAATAAAGACTAACAGCCTGAATTCCTGATACTGTGAATAGCAGACTGGAAGCCACACGTGTTTTAGTCAAATTTCAAGCTAGGGAGCCTCTCCCAAAACTGTAAAATCATTCTGCTGTATTCCTTTCATGGTGAGGCAGACTGAAGAAAAATATCTCATTCACAGTAAAATGTATTATCTACGTATTTTGTAGCCTAATTGCTACTCCATTACACTTCATGTAGACCTACCCCTCTGATGAGATAACTGATTATCCATTTGGCCTGAACTCTGTGCAAAGTCCTATGGAGAAAAAAATAAAGAATCAGGTTTTCAGATTTTGCATCTGAGGAAAGAAAACAACTTTTAAAGTATTCATAATCACCCAAAAATACTAATACATTATGAAATCTGTAAATTAACAAACTGTCTTGTTTGCTACACATCCTAACAGAGAACTGCTAATAATTAAATTCTATAATATGCAGTGGACTTCAAAAACTTTTTTTTTTTTTTTTAACGATACCTTAATACACACCACAGAAAAAACAGCTTTTTAGTATCTTATTTGAAAGTATTTATCATGAGTTTTTAATTTAAGACAATTGATATAGCTATATTCCTTTAAAACAAATAGCGTTTTAGACTTGCACTACAGAGTCCAAACGCACACAAAATTGTTGAACGATCCCAGTTTGATCGGCCGTGCTTCCCGGTGACCCAGAAGCCTGAGATCCCGATTCCCTGACATTAAGTGAAGTTCCTCCAAGGACGTGATTAACTCCAGGCAATACTGCGCCCGCCGCTCCTACTGGGAATGAGGCTGCGTCCTCCAGAGCCGGCAAGGACACCGACTTCGCTCTGAACCAAGCAGGATTATGCAGCTCAGCTGGCCCAGTACGGAGAGGGCTTTGAGGAGCGGATCTTTAGTTTAAGCTTTCTCTGAGCAGAGGTGGTTTATTTGACAGGAGATACAATTTAGCAAATCACAGATACTCCTAAATATGGATTTTTAAAAATTATTTCAGCACATTTAGAAACAGAAGTAACAAAAAAAGGATGATGCAACCTTCTGCGGGAGGATGGAAATAGATCTGTTGGCCAGGAGGCTTAACGTGGATAGCTGTAAAATCCAGCAATCATTTGCCTTTGATTTACGCTGCACACATTTAACACACTGTATTTAAGTGTTATATTCGTACACACGACCAAACTTTTACGTAAATGGGACTTCTTTTTGCATTCCCTGGCACAGGAAGAATCTCATTTTCTAGTCACGGGGAAACATTTTACAGACTTTACCAAAACTTCCACTGAAGCAAACGAGAGATTTGCTTGACAAACAGCAGCGGGTTGAAATAAAAGTGCAGGGGCAAGACTCTTCTGTGTGTACGGGGATTTGAGCATTCCTTGGTTCCTTTCAGAATCGTTCTGTGTGTGTGTGTGTTCAACATTTGGGATGAGATTTTAAAATGAGTAAAATACTGAAGTATCAGTGAAGCCAGCAAAAACTTGACAGTGTAGAGCCCATGAGGATCTTCTGTATTTTAAGGCAACTCTTCTAAAAGCCTGAAGGAATAGCACGGGGACTTGGCATCTGAGATATAAATACTCCTCTAATTAGAAATCGAATTAATAATGCTGACCCTTGCAAATATACTTACATTTTGCTGCAGCTACTGGGGATTTAAGTGCCACTATTAGACTAAAGGAATCAATGTAAATAATCTTAATTATTTGATGGGGGACACTATTCCCTGCCCTTTTTTTTTTTTTTTTTTTTAATTGGAACACAAATGAAGCTTGCTGCATTTACTGATAATGCTTAAGTTATTTTTTTGCTACTGCACCTTCTAGAGTGCAATCTGTAGTTTCCATATTAAAATGTTTCAATATAAAAAAGTCAAAGATGAATTACAGCTCTGTATTTAAACAGAAGGTCATTACAATATGGCAAATTCTTCTAATGCTAAGTTATGAGGTTTTTGTTGTTGTTTTTAATTTGATATGCAATTATTTTAGTATCAAAAGAATAAAAAGTAGTCCCACTCAGAAGCTTGATAAGTCAGTTATAACTTAGCTATGCTAAGACTTTTAGTAAATATTTAGTTCTTACGCCCTCTCCCCCAAATCTGTGTAGCCTACCCTTTGACTAGCTGTAAAGCATTAGGAACGAGTTGGAGTAACGTTTCCCTATCAACAACAGTAACTCTCAGGTGACTGATAGAGAGTCCTAAAAGCTTATTATTCTGTAATAGCAAAGTGTTTATGAAAACAGCGTTTATTCATTTGAAGATAGACGGTAAAATGTATGGAAAGCATGAGGCACACGTGAAAGCTGATAAATAAAGCGCAGCATATAAATTTACACGAAGAGAACAAACCCGCTGTAAATCCTTATTCAAAACAGTATTCGTAATGACCTCAGTGGCTTACTGTCAAAAATAAAGATTGCAAGATTAGACCGGTAACATATGTTCTGTGTATTTTCTGCATAAAATATATACACTTCTGTTCAGTTCTCCCTGTAAATCTGATGTACACAGTATACAACTGTACATTTATATATAAACAGACTAACATACAGATTTCAGATATGCTGTATGTGCAGCCCTTAAAAAAATAATAAGTATTTTAAAAGAATTGTCTGGTAACATTATGATCTACACCAAATCTTCCTTTCACGTCCAGTAACTTTAATGACAACAGGATGCTGCAGGCGATAGTGAGAACCCGAACTACTCAGTAACCTTTCAGTGTTTTAAGATGTCTCAAGTACAGGCATCATCTGTGGTTCGAAAAGAGCTGCACAGAATCTTAAAGTACTTCAGTGCTGTTTACTTGTTTTACCTAAGGCAAGCGATTTCTATATACACAGCAAAGGTGAGAAAAACGGCTGCAGTCTTCCTGCACGCACTGCTCTTACTGGCATAGCTACCTGAATGAACGTGGCGAGTAACACACAGCTCATCTCCTGCTCCAGGATGATCTTGTTCTGGGAGTTATTGTAACAAGCGGCTATTAGTGAAGGGAAGAGCACTTTGATTAAACGAGGATCACTGAAATACTGGAAAGGCAACTGGCACAGCTTCTGCAGCACTGTGGGGTGACGGCCAGACTGTACAATGATCTGAAAACACAAACGTAACAAAATTAGAACACGTAGCCTATCTGGTCTTCTCTTCCTGTTAATCATCAAGAGTGTTGAAGTCATGCTAAAAATATGAGCATGGCTGAGAAGAAAACATTTTAGTAAATACTAAAAATAAATCTTCGAACATTTGGTCCAACTAACTTCTGTTTTAGTGTGCAAATATTATTTTTATTGCAGGGGAACACAAAACAAGGCTGTGAAACTGCTTTTGCCTGTATCACCAAAAAAAGAGAATAAAAATGAGAACTGGATTAATCTGAGCATTACAATACTTTTGTTTAAGACAAAGAATTAAAGCAAAGGCACTGTTCTAAGTTTAGGACTACAGAAAACCCACCCACAACAATAAAGACAGAAACAACTGCCGCCATTTAAACACAGTAAGCATATATTTATTGGAAAAATAAAAAAGAAAAAATCAAGAGCGAGATCACCATGACCATAAAAGCCTGATGAAGCTTGCTCATCCTTTACTGGAGTGCTCCCTGGCAATCAGAGAGGACTCTGTTTCATCGTAGATGTCTGCTACGCATTCTCAGGCACAGAAAAGAAAAGGTGATTGTAAGCTGCACAGCAATGAGTTTCAGTAGAGACTCCAAAAGATCCTCCCATCTGTATTTCTTATCTCAGTTTCTATCAGTGCCATTGACTCTAAAAGGAGAATTGTTTAGATAAATGGGACTGTTGTCATGAAGGAGGCTAAGTTTACAACTGCGTACATCTGGAAAAATAAGGCAATGCTATACTGGTCTCTTGCAAAGGAACCTTTCCAATTTACTTGATATTCTTATAAAGTCTTTGTGATAAACTTAAAAAAATTCAAAATCGGATCTGTTCCAAGCAACCTCGATTAGACAATGGTAATATGAAAGAGCTGTTTGACCCAAAGTTGGCTTTTCAGCATAGGAGGAAGCTCCTATAGGGCTGAACACTGTAAAACTTAGGGTCATGACTGTAAATTGTACTTGGAAAAACACAATTTTACAGGTACACACCCAGACAAGACTGCATTGAAATTAAAACCAGAAGGACAGAAAGAAGCAGTTGAGACCACAGGAACATAAATTACAGGGATTTACAAGTTTTCAAAGCACTTTTAACAATACCTTAAGAACACACTCTGAGTTGATAATGCAGTTCAGTTTAAAAACAAGATCAACAAAGTAATAGTTTGCATTTTTTCAGTTCACCAGCCTAAAAGGCACTGAAAACCTTTCAAAATACTGGCAGAATTCTCTTAATGCCCTTAAAGCCAGGAGGAATTTTTAAGAGACAGACAAATACGTGACAATTAAGTATACAGTGCTCTTTTGAGGGAAATATCTAGCCCACCACTAAAGCATTTGGATGATGCTGAACTCAACTGTTGGCTACCACACTTCGTGCTTACTGCTGGAGCTGTAAATTAATCACAGTGGGTATGATCTAACTCTATTTTTTTCTATGGCAAATCCTACAATCAGCAAAGTACTTAGAATCAGTCGTAACTGCACTAACATAACTACAATTTGCACAGGACAGAGTGAGAGAACTCCAATTCTTTTTAATGGCCACTGGACCTGAGGAACAGAGCCAGGAAAAGCAGTTTTGAGGACTTTTCATTTTTCATTTCACACTTCACTTCCCTTACCTGTTCTAGAAATGCCATGGATAATTAGTGAACTCTTCTCAAATGAACAGCGCAGACACCCAAACAGCACTCACAGAATTACTATTTCAATATCTTTTTCTTTTCAACTTTTTTACTAAGATGTTATCAACATTAAAGGTAGGGAAGTTATACACAAGAGCTGCTGATTATTTTAATCTGGTATTTATCACACATGGAATCAATTAAATGAGTTCAGCTCACTGTACTAATGCAGCTACACTAAACCTGATACACTGCATTATGTAGCCTGAAAAAAATCATGAAATAACTCGCCCCTCACTGGAAACAATTCCCAAGCAAATAAACCTCTAAGAGCATATTCCTCGTTCCTCGTTTCACTGTCAAGTGGCAGAGAAAGTGAAGTCCAGCACTCGACTGAGCAGATGAGCTTTAAAGAAAACAAATCAAAACCTCGTCTATGACTTTATGTTGGAAAAAGTCTCTCTCTTTTTTTTTTTTTTTTTTTTTTTTTTTTTAACAGTCACTTCCATCTTTTTGCTGGACGATTCTAGGGAGTTTTGCAGACCTGGAATACTCTTCTCGTAAAATGCTCTCATATGAGATACAAACCCCTTACTGAAAGGCAGCGCAGGAATTCCTGTCACATACTAGAATGCTAGAATTAGCTTTTCTTGTTGCTCTCTCTCCAGCCTGAAAGTCAGATATGCCTGTCAAACGTAACAAGATCTTAATTAAATCACTGCATTTCTGTACAGCCAAGCACTTAAGCACCTGCTTAACTCCAGATATGTGCCCTGGTCCCATTAATATTTGTTTGTGGTCTTTTTCTGAATTAAGACCTCTATCGAATTAGTAAAAGCTACTCTATTGTTATTCAGAGCAGTTCATTCATATTGCTGTTTTCTGTGTTTTACTTAAAATGTTGCCTACTGTTAATTTCAAGATATTAGTATTGCCTCATTAGTTTTGCCCATGCTTTGCTTAAAGAAATTGCAAAGATGATGAACTTGCTTAGCCTAGGTTGGTTTTGACCCAACACAGTAAACATTGGAAAAACCCTGTGAAGACAGAAACTACATGCAGGTAAGACAAACTGCAACTATATTTGTGAAATACTATTTCATGATGAATTAATCAAGTTTTTCTTCCTGCTACCTGCCAAACTGAAGACCATCTCCGGTACGTTTCGGCAGCGGAGCCCAGCAGATGATGAGGAGATGTGACTAAGAGCACGCAAGCAAGCACTGGCCAGTGGCACACACTGCTCTCCACACAGAAGCATGTCCAAAACGAGAAGCTAGAGCATCTCAGGTCCCTTACTGTGCCAAACGCAGGCACCCTCTCCACTGCGTAAGATGACAGTTAGGAAGGGCTGTACACAATGCATGCCACTCTAATATTAGATTTTGTTTACTTTCAAGCTTCGCTAAGAGCCACGTTTAGGAACAGCGTTCTCCGTGCTTGGTCTCTGTCTGAATTTCCAGCTTCCAGCCTGCATGCTGTGTCTACTGAGCCGCGCTAGCTGACTGTCCAGCACAATGACTAATGTGATGACCTGGGGGAACTTTTTACTGAGCAACACCTCTCAGGGTTGCCTATCTGTTATCTTCTGTCACTCCCACCGGTTACAGCCTCTCGCAGGCCCCACTAATGTGCTTCATCTCCAATAGCCAGAGGGGCAGGCGCTCACCTCTTCCCTACCCCAGCCGGCAAGCCCTGCTCCCGTGTGCCTCTCGAGTGCAATAACCATCCCCATTCACTGAAACTTACCACTTGGGAAAGAATGATTCCTGTTGTCTCGAGGTGGAATCCATTTTTTTTCAAGTTTATTTGGGCCAATATTCACTATATAGTATACTGCTTACACATTGCTGCAATTCTTCTAGCTGTGAAAGTCTGAAGCAGTATAAAAGTCAGTCTTTCAAAACAGGCTACAATGACAAAAGCCAGCAATATGCCACACAGCACTTGAGCAATAAAAAAGGACAATCAATCAAAAAAATTAAAAGCTCCTTGTAGTATTGGAGCAGTAATAAAGTTGTGAGGGGAACTCATCATTTTGCTGGGAGATAAGGCTTCCCCTGCCGCTGAAGCAGTGTTTCTGGCTACACAGTCGAGGTGACTGCTAGAAGACTTTTCCATCCTGGTTCCTGCAGTTCTTCTTTGTATGCCCACTGGAACAGCTCCAGCACCTTTCCTTTCCCCTTTCTTTTCTCTTCCCTTTCCGGCACCTTGCAAAGCAGATCTTCACAGGACTAAAGACCTTTGCTAGGGAACTAATAAACCACAAGGACCTAAATAATGTAGGTTCAATTTCCTCCGAATAGCTTAGGCAATGTACAGCTCTTTCCTTTCTCTGTGAAGCTCTAGAGACACAAAACGAGCTTTCTGTGGATCCTGGAGCAATGAGAATCTGGAAGCTGCGACTCCCTTCCTTGCTCGCAAGGGCAGGGAGCTAACTGCTCGCATACGCAGGGGCAGCCTTCGCATGAGAACTACCAAGAGAAAGACATTTTGGTGAACACCTCATAATTCTTTTTACATACTGTATGCGATACATAAAACATCTGTCTTGGATTCAATCTTTCCCTATATTCCTTTTATCATGGAAAAAAATACTTACATGCCTATGTATAAACTTTTGCCAAAGCTACACAGTAAAATATTCACAGCTAACAGGATCCTGGTTTTTTGATTGATACACATCAGAAGCTACATGTCGTAATAAATAAGAAGTAAAATCTTACCAAGTCAATGGCTAATTTTACAACAAAATTAAAACAAGAAACCTCTGCTCTTTGGAATGACACCAGGGTAGCTGAGTTTATAAACATCTTGCAAGTAATCAGAATTTTCATTGAGAAATCTAACGTGTCAGTCAGAAAGTTAAGGAATGGGTGCATGCAAAATATTGAACAAATATTACCCAAATTGATGTGAACTGGTGATTCATATATTCTTTAAGAACTCTAATATCCCAATTTGACTCATAAGTGAAGATGCCTGTGGCGCGGTTTTCAAGAACTAGTCTAATCAAAGTGTTTTTTGAAGATTTACATTTTTTTAACCCATGAGGAAGTATTGCTGGTGACAATCCAAATGTCTGTTTCCAAGTTGTAACTGCATACTTTCTACATGTCAAGCATTTTTTTTTTTTTTAAAGGAGAAACTAACTGAATTTAAAATTTGCCAGCAACTCTTCAGAGATTTAGAGAAGATTAAGATCACGGATTGTTTTTAGATGCTTCTATGCACACACATTAAATATTGTCAGATATTTTGCTACAAGGAACAACAACAGAAAAAAGAAGGCTCAGTCTTACAAAATGATCTTTTTCACTCCTTCTGTAACACTCAAGGCCAGTCCAGGATTATTAGAGAGTGGAAGTGGTGATTTCCAGAGCAATATTTAGATATTCAGAGCAATTAGTTCTACTGATGGATTTAGGTTTTCTTGTTTCACTTGGACATTTGCAGCTCTGGAAAAGCACCATTCATGTCACTTATTTCTGTCCATACACACCATAAAAACACAGGAATTATCTTTCAAAAAGCATAATTAATTTTCTGGTCAGGAAGAACAGAAAGCCTGCAGCAAGCTTTTTGTCTATGCAACAGTGAAACAAAGAACTGAGTAGCAAGTATTCAGTTGGTTCAGAAAGCCAGGTTCTCAAGGACCTAAACTGTGCTAGAGCAGACAAACATCATACCGTGAAATAATTATTATTTACTGATAACTGTCTATACCTCTGAAAAGCTGCAAGACATCATCAATTGTACTGGTGAGCAGCATGTCTAAAATTTGTAGGAGTTTTTGCCATTTATTATTTCCTCACTATTTATTACACTTTCTAGAAATACTTCCTTCTCAATATTTTTTTTAATGAAGCAAAGCATTAAAACATTCACTTTGACTGTGGTATTCTGCTGTAACCTATTTCAGGTTCAGATGCAATATTCTCCAAACAATGCTGACTACAAGGCTCACGGTTCTCTAAGGGGCACCCCCGGCACTTCCATAATCTTGTACGACCTACAGTTCTCAGCTTAGACATGGCCATTGTAAACATTTGGCTCTTAAAATTCTACTGTTGGTATGGGAACTATTAATGTTTCTTTTCTATTTATAATTTCCATCAAAGTCAGTTCTAATTGGCACACACAACTAATAGCTTTATTGAACAAGAGCTGAAATGTTGTGCATCGACTCTGTAACTACAGAGAATACATCAAACGGTTAAACGCTTTTGTTTGATGTCAGGTTATTTATAACTTTGTAAAAGAAATAAGTCTTTATATTAGTAGTCCAGAGTTTCTCTTCAAAGTTAGATCTGCATTATTTCTTTGCTTCTATATAAACAGATCCCATACTGCTAGTATTTAATCAGCAGAATATGTCACCACTTAGGCTCTTCTTCTGTTTTAAGGTCAAGCTCCTTTCTTTCCATTTTGCAAACTCCACTATTGGCAAGGCTCTGAGCAAAGAATGTTCTAAACTCCTTCTAACATTTATCAGGAATCGGAGCACCATTTCTATGCAAAAGCAATGTTCCAAAATGCTACATTCAAATTTAAAAATAAGAATTTGGTCTATTTGAAATATTTCAGTGTTTATTTTCTTAACAGCACACACAAGCTTTCCGAGAGACGCTGGGCAGATAACAGAGTTCAGAAATAGCATTTGTCTTCCTATAAACCACATTATGAGTGGTGTCCTTTCAGAGCTAGCTCTATGGTTTAAGAGCACAGTGCTTTGTGGTGCTCTGGGCATGCATAAGAAAAGAAAAAAATATCTGAGCAGTTTTTGTAGAATCATCCAAAGCTCTTTGAACATGCAGATAGGATAACAGTAAATACAAGTACAGTGATATGTGTAAAAATGTAAAAATGCCTATCGACAGTGACACTAGTGGGAAACCTAGATAAAGATGTTTTTGGCGTGAAACTCTTGAAAAAATGTCACGCAAAATGATAACCAACAAGGTACCTTAGTTAAAAGAACAAAGATTATAGAGATTAAATTCATCAATAAATACATTTAAAATATCAGCTTGACTAAAAGGTGAGAAGAGAATGGAAATGATTCCAATACGCACTGAGGCTACCTGTGAAATCAGCACATGCCCAGGCTACAGGATAAACTGGTAACCTAACAGCCGAACCAAGAAGAGTAGTAAGGAAAAGCTTTACTTTAAAAATGATGGCATTTTAGCATTTAACATAATGACAAGAAAATAAACATTCAAACACATGAGGTTGTTCTCATGCTTAATGTCAAGCATATACTTAAATATCTTGTTAAATTCAAGCGTAAAATTACTTTCTAGAAAGTTAAGCTTTATAGTTTCCAAAATAATGTAACGGTGGATTTATATGTTTAAGTGTTGGACTATTTATTTATTTTAATCAGAGGAGAATATTATTATACATCAAATGTATTGTGAAATACATGTATAAGCTTTAAAAAAAATCCACCAAAATCTACCATGTCTCAGTTCCTTAAGTATGGTTCTGAACACTGAAATGATCAGAATTGGACCTTGCAGCCCTGCATTATTTTTCAAGAATCATCTTCACATTTAGGTAAGATCTTCAACTTTGAGGATGCACCACTTGGTACTTTAAGCTGCTGTTCTAGGCATGACCCTCTACTCATTTAGAGGTGAAACTCCACTGATGAAAATGAAGAATTTTTAATTTGAAGCCTAGAGAGAGAAGAGGACCTCAGTTAAAAGAAGTTCAAAGTGACTATCGGAAGAGGTTTCTGCCATGATCCTTGAAAACAGATCTAGCTGGGTCAAAATCCCCAAAAGGTGCGAGTAAATAAGCTATTATAGTCTAAAACACAGAAAATATTTTGTCTCTCTCAGAGCATTCTCTCTTCTCAAAACCAACCAAAAACCTACTTGCAAATAAGCTACACAGTCTTTGAATTTTTATTACTAGAGCATTTTGCTTTCTGGCTTCACCAATAAACGTAAAGGCTTTGTGAAAGTATTTGATCGTCAGCTAAAAAGACTGAAACACATGGAGCCACTCGACGTTACAGAGCTGGCTTGAGAAAAAGCTTTGGAGAGCAAGAAAATGTACTTTGCTGCCATGAAAAATGTGCAAGATTTTCCATAGCATTCATCTTTGCAAGACTTAATCCATTTTAGTTTTTTTTTCTTTATATTTCAATATCATTTCAATCAAGTGATACTCATTTATTTGAGCTAAACATGATGAAATAGGTTGGGGAGACTTCTTTGGGTCTCTTGCATGTTCCCACCCATACAGCAGCATCCAAGTACTTGGAACAACTGCCAGCTGCTGGAGCCCAAAGCTGTGAACAGAGAGCAGGCTGATGTCCTCTCTGTGTGGGGCCAGCGATGTTCAGGACAGTCACTGTGGGTCTGCAGAGACTTGGAAAACTTTATGGGAGAAGAACAGGGAGTTCCTTCACACATGAGGCAAAACAGACAATAGCTCACAAGGCCTGATTAAAGATTTTCAGACTTTAGACTTTGTGTTAAATTTTGGTGTGAAATTTAATTCTCATGGAAAAGAGAGACTGGCACGCTCTATTAGAAAGAGGCAGAGGAAAGGCAGGCATCAAGCAAGCTTGTGCAGGCATCTCCACTAGCTAGTGCCAAAATACTCCAGGTCTAGGTCTTTGCTGAAAAGAAAGTGCTTATGCCAAAATGTTTTTTTTTGTTTGTTTGTTTGTTCATTGTTTTTTTAAAGTGGGGATTAAAAGCTGAGACCACCAAACTCTCTCTTCCTGATCCGAGATTAGGACATAGCCATCCAGAGGCTGCGACATTAGCCACTCACTCTCTCCAGCGCTCTCTTCTCAAGGCTTTACTTATGGACGATGTAAGGTTGCTGGAAGCACTGCTTTTGATGACATTGGGAGCCAAGTGTATTCTTTGGTGTTTACAATTTAAGAACAATACAATAAGATAAATCCAAATGCATTTATTTCTCATACTAACTCCTATGTGCTCCCACTCCCTCTCCTACAGGAATCAGCCAGCCATCCTAAACTGAAACTAAATACAGATTTAATTTTAAGTCTTTGCTCACATTATAATTCCTTCCCTGCACCCTCTAAAAAACAAATAAAATAAATAAAAAAAATGAGACACATTTTGGAGTGTTAGAAATACAATGGGAACATGAATCGTGAAATATGCAGTCCACTATGCTCACATCGTATTTTATTTGCTTTGTCATCGATTGCTCTTTAAACATTGTTGTTCATCAGGAAGCTCAAATAACAACTAAGGTGTCCGGCAAACCACCCCAGAGGCATTTCCAGTTTTCACTGCCCAGCTGGTGAGGAATGCCAGTTTTTCTAAAGCCATGGATTCACTTAGGTGAATTTACGCCATCTATGTAAGACTGATAGAGAAAAAGCATACGTTACAGCGCTGTGTTCATTTACTCCATTTTAAGATGGTGAGTTTAATCCTCTGGGGGCTGAAGTGCTCCTGAATGGTAGTCAAGACTACAGTTTCACATGACTCACTCGCTGAAATCAGCTATTCCACAAAATTTATCTTTTTTTTTTTTTTTTTTAATTAAAACTTATAAAGTTTTCAAAGTTTTTTTTGGGAAAGACTTAACCAACAACCTCAGTATGAAATCCATACTCCTAAAAATACCCCCTCTGAAAAAAAACAAACTATCAAAATCAGAAGTAAGTAATTTCAGACGCTGTTTGCTACAGCTATTAAGCACACAGTAACTACCAATTCCTGCACCTTTACTCTCATGTTCTGTTTTTTAAATCCTCCACCTATCAGATCTAAATTATTCCAGTCCCAGCCTAATCCCAAAAGCAATATAAATAATGGAAGTTTAATGACAGCCTCTAGTAAAAAACCTACATGCAATCTTTATATAATATTTTTATAACTATTCCTTTAAGTTTCCCTGTTATTCCAGTTTCCAAGTTCCCCAATTGTTACTTTTTAAAGCTGTTTTCTTTCTTTATGCTAACACTAGATGAAGCTGGCCTTTTACTTTTACATTTACTCAGCACAGTCAACTGCACAAAATAATTTCCCTGAAGAAGACAGCTTTTAATCTGAAGTCTTTTTGTGATTGCCCCTTACAGCTAGCAGTACTTGTAACCACAGTTAGGGCACATAATATACATATGTACGTGATACATTAATCAACTTCAAGTTCATACGCACACTACTTAATGAGGGATAAAGTATTCTGTTATTTTATGTCAGAAATAATATTTGTCACAAGAAAAAATGCTAAAAAGTAGGAAAATATAAGCCAGTAATTTAAATAAAAAAGAGGAAATAATCTATGTATGGAACCTTTCTGGGGGGACCTTCTACCATCTATTTTTGTGATGGAAATGAGCAATAAATTTCAAGAACCTTTCAGAACTGTGCCATCCATACAACTTCATTTCTTTGAACATTATATTTTTATCTGTGACACTACTTTGTGACATTCTTTATTTTTAAGACAGGAGAAATTCCTCTCCCCAGATATTCTGAAATCTTACTGTTCCTTGTTCTTTTACTGTTCCTTGTCATTCAGGCACACCTGAAACATGCTTTGCAATACATTTTCCACATCTATATAGCATGGATAAATTTCTTGTGAGTGAATGACACTATCAAATTTAACTCTGTCTACTGCTATTTTCAACTTACGGATTATTTGATATTAACAGCTCTATTATTTCTAAGCTTACAATGAAAATAATGTACTGCTCATATGGACACAACTGCCCAGCGATAAAAGATTTGGAGTGATAGAGGAACGAGTTAGTTAAACTACTGCAACTGCAAGACAAAATTCCCGGAATGAAATCCCTTCTTCAAAGACATATGGTTTGCATATCCCTTCCAGCGACACTTTAGTCCAGCGAGACATTACTCTAGTTAAAGGTCCTAACTGTATCTACAACAAACCCTACCTTTTGTAACACAAAATTAGAAATCTGCATATGTGTCTCCTCAGCTCTTTCACAGAAATGTTAGGTTTTGCAATGCAGTACTGCTGTGTTTCAGCTCAGCAACTTAGAAGTATAACGTCCCGTGTCCTACAAATCCCAGACGTTAGCAAGATTCTGCTGGAGCACTCTCAAAACAGCGTGTCACGTGTGCCAAACAGTGACAAAAGAAAAAGCTCTATTTAAATCAATTGCACAAACGAACAATGCAACTTCTTTGGAGCCTGTCAGACAAGGTCCTGAGCCGGAGGATCTGATGTCTGATGACTTTTCAAATGCAAAATATTCAGTAAGTGTGATGAATATGGAAAGATTCTTATTCCCAGTACAGCAATGTGAAAGAAGCCAAATCATCTGTCATTCATGTTAATTTAATTACAGGACCACATTCAATTATCCAATATAATATGCAAATGAAGTGAGTTGACAGCACATGCTAATTACAGTCATTGTAATAATTAAATCCAAGAAAGAGAATAAAAATGTAATGAAATAGAAGGATATTTTTAATTAACAAGAACATTTTAATTAGCAACTGCAGTCCTCTAGTGCGATTGGTTTATTAAAAGATGGGACATTATTTTTATTACTGTTTTGTTTTACATCTCTACCCTCAGTATCATGGGAACCATTTCGTAAGTTAATAGATTAAAGGGTGGCCAAAAAAGGGTGACCACCAGTTCCTGGATCATACTTCATGCACAGCAGACGCCTAATAAAGCCGAGCCCCGCTCAGGCATGATTACAGAAGGCCGTCTCGTGGAAGGCGGGCTGTCTAACTCTATAGTAAACAGAAGTTCACGTGCCGATACAAAACAGACAGCGCGGTTTAGGCTTGACTAATGATGTTGAACCATTTAAAATATTAAAGAAACACTTTGCTTTTTGAATTTTTCAGTTTCATAACTGATTTATTTCCTCAGTGACAGCAGCTGCCCTGACAAGGCTTTATGAATGTTAGAACAAAGAAAAAAAAAAAGGAAAGGAATATTACCAATATATTACATGTGGGCAGAGTCAGCAAAATCGTAGTCTTTTTAGAATAAACAGAGCGAGCACTATCAAAACACTTGGGAATGCATTCCTTCGCTGTCCATTGTCCTCATGGCTCCTCGACAGAATCATGTGGGCCTGGACCAAAAGCTAACAGCGGTAAAACCACGACCTGGGACCCAGCCACGGACACTGCACGTGTGTGCAGGACGCACCGCGAGACCCTGCCCTTCCACGAGGCTCCTGCAAGCTGCACTGAAATACCAGGCTGGAAGACAGGAGACAGAAAGGAACTTCCCTTCTGTGTTTGTCACTCGACTAACTGTAAAGAGTTTTGCAGATAGCAGAATAAAAACCCCTGAATTACATTCAGTGAGTGGTATACGATGCTCTTGGAAGATTTTGCTCTATGAATGTGAAATGTTTAGGAAATTGCCCTTCTATTATTTTGACTGCATAGGGGCAATAGTTCACTTAGCTTAAATCACAGTACTACTACACAAGGTCAATGTCGAGGCTGACAGACTGTAAAATTTCTTTTTTTAGAAATCTCTCTCTTCTCCAAACTGCAAGTTTTTGAATAATTAACGCTATTTTTTCTTTATTCCAGTATGCTGTTTGGGATATTTTATCTGTTCGTGTTGTTGGAAAAAGTCACACTGAAAGCTCTAAATAACTTCGTTCTTTTTTTGGTAGTTGAAAGGAATGAAAACTTACACAGCTTTGTAATAAGGAATACAAATGCAGAGAGGAAAAGACCTGTTTAAACTACAAACGATTCAAAACAAAAATGGATTCGATTGCAAGAATAATGCGAGCCTGCTGCAAAATACATCAGTTACTGACTCCTTATAAAGTCTGTTCAAATAGTAAATAAAAAGAGCTACCAGGCTGTATGAAAGTTTGGTTTCATAGCTCAAGTCTGGCATATCTATTTTTACGATGCAGTTCTTTCCAGGAGTTCAAGCCTGCTACGTGAAAGCTTTCACTGTGAGACCAATTTTTTATTTTTAGTAGCACTCTGCAGATGATCCACAGTGAAAGAAAAAATTGGAAGCTCGAAACGTAATAAAAAATTAAACCATGAGGGAATGAGTAGAAAGCACTTCGCCTTTTACAAAAGGCATCATATCTTTATTGGAAGTCACAACACTAACAGCACCTGAAAATAATGACCATATGCAAGTCTCCCTGCCTGCCTAGTAGTAAAAGTAAAAATATTATTTTATAAGCTTCCCTACATTTTACGAGTATCTGTACGAGCAGGACTCTGGCCTTTTGAAACTTTAGCAATGCTGTCAGGAATAGCACAATCCACTAGGAATACAGCTGTAGACTTTAAGACGCACAGGTGTACATACAAAGAGTCTATGGTGGGCTGAACACTCCCTCATTACTGTTCATTTTGTTAATTCTCATTGAGAATTGTAATGGAGAAAACTTTCATGAACAAAAATGCGGCTTTCTCAGTTAAAAGCTAGGGAATAGGAATATTAAACACGAATATGAGAAATTAAATAAGAAGTATGGCGTGACAACTCTGGAGATAGTACTACCAAAGCAAACCACCATAAAGGACTGCTTTTAGCATATGAAAAGTACTAACATACCGCGGTCGTTTTAACAAAGACCTAAACTTGTCTTGCAGAGCTGCCAAAGCTGCCTTTTAATCTTGAAAATTAACTCAGTTTGGGGGTAGATTAGTGACGGCACATGACCTCAACCACAAGTGCACATGCTGAAGACTCCAAGACATTGTAAAATTACCAGCTGGGAAGGATGCCCACAAACAAACACACGATGCACATACTTAGTCTCTTGCCTGCCTGCAGCCACCATAGCTCGCTGCTGCTGTGGCACCGTGCCGGCTCCTGACAGTCGGACCTCTGCCCCAGGGCACAAGTGCTGAACAGTGACAGGCACTACAGTGTGCTCTAACAGACATTGCTGGTAGGAAATCCCTCTTCTGTGCTATTCCTGGCACATTTATAGTCGCAAGTCCTCTTTGCAATGAATCACATCTGCTTATACTTGTGTGCCAGAAAAGAAAATTTGAAACTGCAGAGAAAAAAAAACATTGTTTGCTGGCACCTCTGGATGCCAGCACGACTACTTGTGCAGCAGTGGGGATGAGAAAATTGCAGCGGATTTTCAAAATGAGCATGCTAAAAAGTACTGCCCACAGGCAGTCCCTGTTCCTGAGAGGCTCTAGACCGTGGTTTGTACTTTGGGGGCCCGACAGTCTGTGTGCTGGGGAACAGCGCCAGCCAGCCTCTAAACCCTGAATAGGATTTGGCTCCACAGGGTAGGAAGGCTGCAGGATGCTCCTTCAGGTTGTGGCCAAAACCATAGAAACATTACTATGTAATTATATTATATAATTATGGAATATTTCTGACAGTGTTGTCAGCTTTAAGATATTAGAATGTGCCAATTATAGTCAACAACTGTAACAACATAACTGGACAGCTTTTCTCGAAACTTTGCTGACAAGTTGAACCACATCTTTGTTTTGCTCTTCAGCTTAACTGAGGGGACCAAGCTCCTCATCCTGACACCGGCCCCAAACACAGAAAAAATGGGAAACAACTGCTAAAAGTTTGGAGAGAGAACAAACCAAGTAAGTTCACAAAACACAATACTCAACTGAATCACACCAAAGATGTAGGTGCTATAATGCAGTTTCCACACACCCAGGGTCAGACTAACATACTCAAAAATAAAGAGCAAGTGCCAACCTCTGCCCTGCCCATCTCCCTGAAACGCTGAGTGTAAGCTGAGGAAACCAGATGATTTTTAAGACTGAAGTGTATGAAATAGTTTTCAAGTTTTGCAACTGGGTTATTTAATAAGCAGTTTTCACCAGTACGAGAAGTCACAGAGTCCATTAACAAAAGTGGACAACAATCAGGGAAGCTAGGTGGGGATATTCACTGTCTGTTTGGCAGAGTGTTTGCTTTACTAGAAGAAAGACATAATGAAAAGAAGGTTTAAATGTAAATGAGCTCTCTGGGTAGCCAAGCAAATGGCTATGTTGGCATCTGAGGACATGCCTTTATGGCAGACTAGTTGGTTGTCTTTAAAAGGTTGTACTTGGATACCACAGCTGTCCAATCAAGCTGCCATGAACTTAATTTGGAATTAAAAATATCAGTTGCTGATCTCTGCTTATCTTGGCAGAGAGAAGCTAGTTAAGATCAATGCGAGGTCAGCATAGTTATCTGCATAGAACACAGAGTTTGCTTACAGCCATATAAAATTAAAGATTTTTTTTGCTAAGATTTAACTTCAGCTTCTGTTTTGCAAATGCATATACTAGTGTTCATTGGAATCCCAAGTGCTGCAAAAGCAATGTTGAGGGGATTTTTTTTTTTTTTGAGTGATCCATGACTAAATGTGCATGTGATAACTTCTGATCCCATTTTCCATTTGCCTTACCTGATTATCTGTGTTGTTTACAGTAAAATAGCCCACACAAATAATGACTTCATGCAGCAATCTTTCACAGGTATGCTGAGAACAGTACCACAGCAAAGAGCTGGTAATATGGCGGAACGCAAGGGACAGTCCTTCGGCACCCACGATAGACTGAAAAAAAGGTCAAGAAACACAAATTACAGTCTAGCAGTATGCTATAGAAATTATGTGAATCACATATGCATCAATGGCACACATTTTGGCGGTAAGTACTGACTATGTTCTTTGTTGCAAGCAGTTTTTTTGGAGGAGGACAGGAACAACTCTCTTTTATTCAGTTACACCTGGACTGTAACATTAAAAGCCACAAAAATAAGAATAAATTCAAATTTTAAAGGGATACAGGAAAATTGGATTCTGCTTAGTTGACATGCAGCATAGGATTCGGTCGACCATTTCATTTGACTTACATGTTCCAGGAAAAGTTAATGCTAATAATATTTCCTAGTAAGAAGCAAAAGAAAACAAATCATTTTTGCAGAAGAGCAAAATGCATTTTGCATTAATAATTTGTGCTCTGAATGGAATACAAAGATTAATATGAAATAATGACTTTGCAAACATTTAAAAAACATCCAAATGGAGAGAGAGAACATTGAGCTGCAAAGCTTTTTGGGATACTTTTTAAAAGTAGGCAAATTGCTGTAACGTGGAGGTTCAGAATTAGATTTTATCTGCACAGCCTACAGCCTCTATTTAATAAACATGTCAAACAGATAGAACGACACAAGGTCAAAGGGGAAGACTAAAGCACAAGGAATGAACAAGACAGTCTACTAACTCTAATGAAACAGCAATGCAGGCCTGTGAGAAAATTTCTTTCATTTGAGTCTTTTCTTGATTTTGTACCTTGGAGTCTGCGTTAAGTCCATTTACATAAATCCCAATCTGTAGTAGTTTAGCTTTAGCATACTGAAAGCCTATCCAGGAAAAGCAGAATCCTTGAGGATTAAAACAGGCTCAGCTGTGCTATTCTCCATCTTGCATCTCAAGCATTTTGCTAAGTTAGTATATTTTCAAAATGTAAAGCACAATACAGTGACCATTTACCACTGTCATGTAAATGCCATTCGTAAGGCCACCCTTCTTTAATTAGGGCTGTCCACTCATGCTCTGACCTAGCACTCTGGGTTTAACCTTCCCTGATAACAGCAGGTCAAAGGGCACCTGAGTTTGTGTATAGAAGTTAAACTAATTTTTCAAGGAAACTATGCTTCCTTTTTAGCCAGAATTAATATCAGCTCAGGATCCTGTGTTGTTTCTCACTACCATCTTTCAATTGTTTAGACTGTCAAATTAAATGAAATATATACTCAAGAGCCATCTGTGCTAATACAAACTTGAGAATACCAGAGGCTCTTCTGTTAATCAAAAAAAAAAAAAAAAAAACACCCACCCTATTCTATAGTCCTACTATTATGTGATAAAACTATTCCTTAGAGATAACAATCTGACCACACAAAAAATACAGTTTTTCTCTCTGCTGTTTGCTGCAGCCCACAAAGTCAGGATGGCCAGTAATTGGCCTCAGGTGTAGGTTGAGCTTTTAGCACTACAGAAACAAACCCCGTTACTGCAGGGAAACGGATGGCTGAGACTACACGAGCGCGTCTGTCCCTCACCAACAGGATTATGCCCACTGTTCCTTAAGACAGCTCAGTAGATAGACACTTCCCTGGGTGGAGACTTGTGTCAATGCACTGAATTAAATCCACTCACACCAGTTAGCTGTGTCACACGTTACACAATAACTACTGCCTTACCAGTTTCTACATAGAACAAACTAATGCTGACTAAAGGATGCGGGATTTAATGCTGTTGGGTTGTTACACATGCTCAGCTATAGCGGTAGAGGAATAAATACAGGCAGCATCAGTGGAAGCTGACATTTTAAAAATTAGTCATCATTTCTGGAAACAGCAGTAGGTTGTGGTGCGATTTTGTAAAGCCCCACTACCAGCCTACGCACCGTAACTGCCCTGATTTGACCTGCACTGTACGGTGCACATCTGGAACACCTACAGCAGCAAACAAACTTCAGTCCAAAACCAAGAGCTCCTGGGCGTGCTGTAAAAGAGAACTACTCTGATTTACAGAAAGAAATAGGAGTTAATGTTGTGTGTAAGAGTTGTTTCACATGAAACTCCAAAAAAATAGACATTCTCTGTGCTCCATTAAAAACAACAACAAAACATCTGAACTGGACTGGAGCCAGCCCCACAACTGCATCTATACAGATGCGTACTGCTACAAGTAAACTGCTTGTTGCTGTAATGAGAGATGCTAGACGTACTAAAAATCCGAGAAACACAAACTGAAAGAAACATATACTTCATATGAAATTCTTCACTCAGATGGAGTCTGTGGCGCAACTTTTAAACTAACAACACATTAAAAATGGAACAGAAACCTGGTCTGATGAATAGCATGAGATTGATGTTGCTAAATGTGTTTTGTAAAGCAATGCTTTCTGTCAGGTGCTTTGTATTAAGAAAACAAAAGCTTTACAATTCATCAAATACAGTACTGACAAATTATCAGTATGGCAAAATGATTCATTTACCATAGTGACCTCTAACAGATAAGAAAAGATTTACTAAAATGTGATCTTTTTGATTTTTATTAATAAAAAATGAAAAGATACATATCCTTTTTATCAAAGTTTTACTTTGATGAAAAGTTTAGCTATCAAGTGATTTGCAGCTTCAGAAGTACAATCTTAATAATCTCAATGCAAGCAGACACTCAGTACAGTAAAATGTGGATTATGGTTATAATATAAGCAAGTCCTTTCTCATCAGAAAAAAAATGCTTTTGACAAATATTTGTTGTTGTTTTTACTTTTTGGGTCTTACAAAATATAAAAAGTACTGTGCTGGAAGTAAGGATTTTTGGACACAAGAAGACTCAGAATTTCATGTGTTTGAGTTTTCACTTTTTGGTTGAATTCATTAGCCACAGTCAAAAGGTAGAAAGAACAATTAGCAACTTTGTGCAGGAAAAAACATAGACAACTAATTCATAAACATTCCTTATGTAACTAAGACCCAGAAGACCAAACTAAGTCAAAACAGATGCAGTAATTAACATTTTCACACTAAGCAAAAGTTGTAAAACATGTGTTACCTGAAAAGCAGGCAGATCAAGAACAGCAAAACTATTGAAGAAACGTAAACTCTGAATGGCAACCTGGATTGTGTTCTCTGCATAGCTGTCTTTAGGACTTGCTGTGTTTGGATCTGAAATGGTCCCATGGAAAAGAACACAGTACAGCATATGCAAGACTCCAACCAGATCTGTAGACTGAAGAACCGCTGTTAGTCCTGTGGGATCCTGACGTGTATTGTCAAATATGTTCCAAGATCTGTCAAAGAAACATTAAACTGTCTGAAAAGGATACCAGCACACACTTGCCCAGGATGCGGGAGTTATAAGCCAAATGTTAGAGAACAAGTAAACTGTTAAAAAGGAAAAAACTGATGTCTAATGTGTCAAGAAACCACAACATTTCCGCAAAATACTTTCAATGATCTGGGCACCGTCTCATGCTCTCTTTAATTACAGTGCAGCTGTATTCCTTAAATATCTTTCTCCACATACTGGTGTCTTTGCCTCCCAACTGGGTTCATGATACCAATGCAAGGCTGTGCAGAAACTTGACAGTTTTCAAGTCCGAAGCCTGGGGGCACTTCCAGGGGCTCCACACAAGCCTCTCTCTGCAGCCAGCATTCCCTCTTCCAACAGCAGCAAGCAGAGGTTGGAGCACCCTGATACTCTCCCTGCCTCAGGGACGGGCAGCAGGCACTGCAGCAGCCTGACTACCTATGGAGCAAAGGAAGCTACTCGGACCAGATGATCATAATTAAATCGTTCTGCAGGAATTGAAGAATGAAGTGGTTAAGCAGTGAGGAAAACGCACTACTACTTATTTCAGTCAGATGCTATTACAGAAGACTGTATAGTAGCAAAGAAAAAGTAAGTATGAAATGCTCAAGACAAACCGGCACAGCTTATGCAAACCAAAACTAGGCTTCTTTGGTATCTTTTGTGCATGCAAATAAAACAGAGAAGAAAATTTTTGCCTTCCTGGGATATCAGGACAGACAAACAAACTACTCCAGATGCCCTTCGCATCCTCACATCCGAACTTCCAAGTGCACTTAACATAATCCCTCAAGGATTTGTACTGTTCCTGTTTTCTTTTTTCTTCCTGCATTACTAATAATCTACAACATGATGTAAGATAGTCACTGATAGTGAAGACTACGGCCATCACCACTCTGGAGGTTAAACAATCTGTAGAAGGCAGGCAAACACAAAATAAAGTGCACGAAATCATCCAACAAGTTTCATACATTTCAAGTCCTAATCCAAACCCACCACAAAACCCATGTGAACTTCATTACAGAAATACAGTTAATCTGTATTGGCAATCAAAGGGAAAACTAAAACATTAAGATACAAAGAGCAGTAACACTGAATATATAGTACATCAAAATATTGTTTTTAAGATGCAAACATAGCATATGAGGTAAAAAAAAAAAACATGTCAGTATCAAAAGAGACTACAAAGATTGATTCTTCTTTCCATTATTATTAAGAGAAAATAAAACAGGTGATATGAGAGTAAATATTATAAAAGGACAAACCAGGTGAGGGTATCTTTCCCTTTTATAAGAACCAAAAGGAGAATGAATGGGAAAACAGTGAATATAAGAAGAACTGGGAACAAGACCCACTTTCTAAAATAATCTGTAACTTCAAAGACCTCAGCTTATTACAGAAAAGACTAGACTCTTAGAAGACTGAGAATACTCCTGTTGACCAGAATCAGCTAGGAGCTTTTCCTCAACTAGAACAGCTGCATATGATCTCAGTATTTGCCTCCGAAGCACCTGTGCCACATCCTGTTAATAGGCCTCATATAATAGTTAAATGGTCTCCTCATCCTCACGTCACTGCTCTGATCTAGTCAAGATTCCAACTCAGACCCTAGCTAGGTAGACCAACCCTGCTTTTTATGATACAAACACCTGTCTTCAACGGAGTACCAAACCTCCGCAAGTGACAGGTTTTGGTGACCGTCACCTTGCCCTGTCATTTTCCCATCATCTAGTGAAGTGAAAAAGGAGGCAGCAAAGCACCACCTCCCCAACAGCGGCTATTGATTTCTGTTTGTAATAGCTTCCTTGGATGAAAGAGCAAAACTGGCAGAGCAGGACAATCATCCTGCATTCGGCACTTCACCAAGAATGGCCTGATACTGACTTATTTCAAGCACAGCTTAAATATTCAAAAGAAAACAGCTGCATGAAGCACACCATCTTCACGCTTAGCACAGTAAATTTCAAAGCTAGCATCCATGCACGTTCTTGAGGGGACAAATCTTCTGTAAGGTCGCATGAGCGGGCACTAAAACCACGACCAAGAGCTGCATACTATAAGGTTAATGGGCAAGTCTTTTTGGTACCCCAAACTCTGGCTGTGCCCCTGAGCAGTGGTCACTTGGCAGCTGTGGGGGCAGTGAGGAGGCTGACCTCCTGCAGGGGACGGTGGTGAGATTTAGGAGGCTCAGGAAGGTTATTTTAGCGTTGAGGCTATGAAATCTCTCAACACCTTCTTCACACAGCCGCATCTGCCCCGAGCCCAGGTGAACACTGTACAGTAAAACAGAGTAAATGCTGTCATACTCAGTTAACTCTATCGGCATGCCTCTGCTTTCTTCACTGTTCTCTCACATCTTTACATTTAGAAAATAGCTGCTCACATGAATCGCTTCTGATTTTGATTAGTTAGGTCATACATGTATGGAATGATTTTATCTGGAATTAGCATTTACGAGTACTATTTCTTTTAAAGCACTATTTACAGTCTGTGAGTGGCTGATATTACAGAGAAGCTCCAAGTACAGCATCCTCTGTTGGCACGTCAAGAATTACCTCATGTTCCAGTTCTATTTCAGTGGCACTTGCGCTGTCCAAAAAGCCCAGGAGACCACCCAACTACTTCACAAATATTTGAAAGAAGCAATCAGATCTCAGATAAGATCCAGTGAAAAGAAAAGCAAGGTAAGCACGTCCGTTTTCCAGCCAGCACCTGGGCTGTTAAACAAATACCCCACTGGTGTCAGTCAGCACCAGGCATCCCCTTCAGCCCCACGTTAGAGGCCAGCCGTTTGTAGAGGCTCAGCTGGGGCTTCATGCGACTGAGTTTATTGTACAGGTTCCAAAAATGGGGTGTTTGTTTAGTGCTGGCAGCCTTTAACAACCAACTGTAACTCCCAAGAATCCTTAAAGAAGCTCAGCCCCCAAACCAGCCGTGACGGCGCTTCAGAAGGCACCCAGTGCAGGATTCTCTCAAAATATGTGTAATAACATTCAAAGAACAAGTTGAAGTACAATAAAATTATACTTAAAATTATGATTTAATGCCCCTTACCTCCTGCAAGGGAAGAAACATAGTCAGCTGGTGGTTTCTAACAGTCCTAACAATCCCAGCATCTACACTGTACAGAATAAAAGAAGTGGAAAAAGTCCTAGAGCTTTGTTTTGGGTGGGGCTGTACTGCACAACAATTTATGACGTTATTTTTCTTTTCCTCTGCCTGGAACCTGTGAGAAAAGTTCTCATGCCTGGAAAAGCTTTGATTGGAAGCCCTGTGGTCTTTAAGTGAGTGTGTCTGCATGAAGTCAGCAGAGACGCTTCCTGAAACACCACCTAAACCTGCCAGCTGTGTCCTTTTGCAGATTCCTGCTGCACAGTTTTGATCCCCATTGGCACGGGAACCTGGCTGCAGGCAAAGAGCTACCGGGGACGGCTGCGAAGGAAGGGCGAGCCAAACAGCTCTGGGACCACCTCTGTGCACTCACTCAACTAACTTTGTGTTGTGTGCCTGCGGACTCCTCGGGACTGTTCACTGAAAAAATGGTTCTGATGCCCAGTTCTTCACTCTGCAGCATGCAGTAGCTGGCGCGTGCTAACCGCCCCTGAACTACACCCAGACAAGCAGCATGTTTATTTCCACAGTGACGGAGGAGAGCACGTCTCCTTTTACAAGCAGCATTTTCTGTATTTCCTTTAACAACAGTATGAAACAGAAAAAACTATCAGTTGAAAAATAGTCACATTCAAATAAAGACCCCAAATTATTTACTGTACATGATTCCTCACAAAATTTTTTGCAACTACATGCGATGAGAAGATTGACCGATTTTACCAAAGGTTAAAGTTAGCTTGCTTTCAACTCTCACTCCATCATTATTTTTAAACAACTCCATATGAAAAAGCTTATAGAGCTGGACAAAATCCTTTTGCCATTTTGTTCTGCTCCGGAGCAGTGAATGAATCAAAACATACATAAAAAAGTCAATTGTAAAAATAACTCAAAATGCAAGCTTCCCCCCCCCCCACGCCTCAGAAGAGACCAGGAATTTTAAAGTTACACCACAGGACAAAGCTGTTGAAAAAAGTCATCCTGTCTGCTAGGTTTGGTGGGCTGAAGGAACTGTTAGAAATGTTTATTTTTGATTTTGCCTGTATTACAGTTAATTTGTATATGAAAAGGCTACTGGCTCCTGTTGGTTTTAAATGTCAGTTATAATCACTTTAAGCCTAAATGTTTACAATAAAAAGGTAAAAGACGTTATTCATACCGGTTGTGGGCTTTAAAGTAGAAAAAAACACATAAGATGTGGGAAAATAAAACGCAAACCTTTGTGTATGCTTCTTTGAGTGATTTTGGTCAAGTCCATAAAACAGGATTTCATACGTTTAGCGGGTTTTAAAAACCTTTTTGGTCTACCTCAAATGTAAGCCCAATGAAAACTCTGATAACTGGCAGGACACAGACTGAAGTAAAAAGAAACAAACAAAACCCATACCATGAGACGTTACACAAGAAACCTAGTTTTTACTTAACTAAGGCTAAGAGAAGATTTCTATGGATGTACCTCCTTCCAATTGTCCTATTTAAAGGAATGTACTCTTTAACTGTGTTTGTAATAGCTGCCAAGTAGAACAGTCCGAATGGACAAAACCCCTCCAATTACTCTCTGAAGGGAAGCAAGACTTAGAGCAATTTTTACTTGGACTAACATAGCTGGGTAGAAGGAAAGGCTTTCAAACTTTACCAAGTTGCTACAGGTAGCACAGAAAGACAGGCAAATAGTTATATTATGGTCAAACAACCTGCAGGATCTAAATAAAATGAAATAAAATGAAATTAAATGAAATAAAATAAAATAAAACAAAACATTTAGTGAAATGCAAGGCATCTTCATTATGGGCTGCCATTGTGATCATCAGATTCTACCATAAAGGAGTCTCAGGAATTGGCAGGAGTTTTTATGACTGACAAAAAAGGTTTAAGAATTAAAAAACGTGTATATATTCACCCCAGGAAAGAAAGATACTAAGCAGTGGTACTTCGTTGCTTAAAATACACCACTATTTATTAAAACAGGAATTTAATACAGCTTGATGAGAAACAGCATACTCTGTAGAACAAGCATAAAACTACAATTTCTCCAAGCTTCAGTGTAAGCAAACTGTTTATATCTGAAAATATATTGTTGTAAAAACTGCCTGAGCTAACAAGCAGACAAGCCTCTCTTAGGGTATACATTATATTGTTTGTACATTTGAAATATATATTCCCGATTAAATACAGCGAGCCAAATGGCAACACTGTTTTTCAAAAGGCTTAGAATATAATCTTTTTTTTCTGTAATATTAGAATTTAAAACCTGTCATCTGTACTTTTTACTTCTACATTCTTTCATTGAGAAAGAGATGTTGAAAAAGAGGAAAAAAATAATAAAAGTATAAAGAAGTATTTAGCACCTGTCAGACTGCTATAAATCCTATTATTAAGCTAGGAATCACATTACTGTGTAAAATGGATGATTTGAAAGCCTTCAGTAATTTCAGGAACAAGTTTTAGTCAGTTTACAGTTCTTGCTGGATCTGCTGCCTGTTGGAAGCAGTGAGAAGAACACACCACATTCAGGCGGGCTTGCATCTGATTCGCCATTCAGCAGCCAAAACAGGCATTATCTGAATTGCTGTAATAAAACTGAAAACAGACTGGCCTACTTCCTTGCATATCTGTGACATGACAGTCGCTGTTTTCCAGGATAAAACCCGGTACATCTACAGCTTTCTGCTACTGCAGCTTGTAATCCACAGCTTTGTTAGCTGTTGACACAGATTTATATGTATCCCAGCACTGTGTTGAGATAACATACAACGGTAACAACTTAGCTACTGTTCTGCTATGACATACTATTCTCCTAGATGAGTAGGGGAGCTTGCAGATATTGCTTGCATCAACACAATAGCAAAATTTTGTTTAAGTTGATGCCCCAAGCAGCTTCATGATTTGAGGGCCTATTACTTGCAAGATGCAGCCACTGCTATTTTGTGTAAAGTCTACCTAGTGTTTTGCTTGCTTTCAGGTAATAAACAGCTCTCTGCTTTCTCTACTCTTAATGGCAAGCAAAAAACAGTTAAGTTATCGTGGCTGCCACTTTTAAATCTTAGTATCAAACATCAGGTTCATCTTTTGCTCAGCAAACAGAGATACTGATAATCAGACGTGCTGCACTTTATGAAATCTCACTACATAGAATAAGAGACAATGCCCTATTTTCAGCTCTCATAACACTTTTTTTCTTTCAACTCTTTAGGGAGAAAAGAGCTCTCACCTCTGTTGCTACTAATGGATGCAACACAGCTTAAGAAAAATGGGACTTCCAATTGGAGGTCTGAAGCAGCCCGTAATGATTCTCACTGCATAACTGATGAGGGCATAACAGTTAGCAAAACAAGGTTCACGTGGGGTTACAAGTTACTGAGGTTTTCAACAAATGATCTTTTATACACATTATGGAGTGTTTAGAAAATGTGCTATCACATCCACTGCAAAGCTTCAATTAAAATAATCAATCTAGCATTTATTAGCCAGTACCAAAAATGAGCATTTACGAAGATCAATATCAGTTAAATCTTTTTAAAGACCTTAACCACAAATGAAAAGAAAATTCTCCTACAATAAGTTATAACATATATTCAGAACAGATTCCCTCATTTCAATAACTTTTTATGATGTTAAAATTGAGAATCCTCCAATTTATGCTTCTACATTAGCAAGACTTTCCTTTATTGTATCTTACTCCATGATTGTGGACTTTTTTCCCAAGTCCACCATGGGAATAAAAAATGTATCTTAGTTTATGTCTCAAAATTTTATCTTCTACTTTATATCAATCATAGACCTCATTTAACATTTCACGCTGACATACATATATGATAAAATTGAGGATATTCTCTGTTAATCACTATTGTTGTGACATGTTGCCTGCAACCAGTCCAACCTGTAGATCTTCATCAATTAATGGAAACAGAATCAGAACTGTGAAGGTCATCATTCTTTTAAAACAAGGAGGGGGACTGTCTGGCATGAAGTTGCTGAAACAGACCTGCAGGTAGGGATGGGGCTGAGAGCTCTTTCCAGGCTATAAAATAGTTTTCCATGAAGTAAGTGTCCAAGCAAACATGGGTATCATTTTAGAGCTTGAGTAAGACCCATTTTGCAAATTTTGGTGTTTCTTGAAATAGCACTGGGGAGAAGACAGGAAAGTCTGGATTGGCAGCTCTTCCTACACTTGTGCTCTAGAAATACACACTTTGCACCCACAGGGCAGGATCTCTTAATCGTTTAAAACCTGAGTTACAGTATTTAACTTCTGTCCCTCTATGGGTAGCCTAGATGAGAGCTGCAGTAAAGATCACAACAGCCTGGTGCTGTCTGAAAGCAAGTGAGGAGGATCACCCAGCATTTGGCCATTTCCAGCTCATAAAGGATTTCACTGGTGCAGGCACTGTAGATGGTTTGAGAGCCTGGTGGTCCAGGTGCGAGCAACTTCCTTGTGAGGAAGTCCTAGCAACTTCCCACCATGCCGCTCGGAGCCACAACAATGCTAAGATCCACACACAGTACAAAGAGCACCACACAAAAACACCCTAATGCATTTAGTATGGAATGACAATATTTTATGTGAGAAATAACAGCCCCAAGTAGTCCTATTGGAAAAACAAACCAAATGAGTTGTGCACGAAGTTCCCAAACTGGAAACAGTATTTGTAAGGGAAACAACAAAAGAATTTAAAATTGCTCTTGCAACAGTGGGAAAAGCCTAGTACACTGGTATCTATTTTGCCAAAACTTCTTGTGCTACAGTGTCAGAGAATTGGTACTACTGACTTATTTTCCTCTAGATAACAATATCAAAGGCATTATGAACAGACAGGTTAGTTACTCCCATATACAGAAGGTATGACTCCGCATGCTGGTTTGGTGCTGAGGAATGTATCAGCTGAGTGGAGATTCAGCAACAGTGCATTCCGACTGAACAGGCTGCACTGCTTCCTACTGCTATTTGCCACAAATGAAAGAGGCAGCTCTTTCTCAGAGAACCCATCTTTTGTGCTACAGATCATGTACCACACAAAATGTACTGCTTTCTTGTGACATATTTAAGAATTCAATAAATTTGAACTCTGTTTCTTACGCATCCATCTGTATTTGGCAACTTTTTTTTTTTTTCCCATTTAAATCATCTTGAATACTATGGAGTTACTAACACATCAGAATTACACTCCACATTCACTTCTTCAATGAGAGTGCGCACAGGTGATTAAAGACATTTAACTTGCCTTTCTAATCAGTTACACTGGAGCTTTTGATCTAAAAGTGAATGCAACAGTTTTGAAATCTGCAGGTTCATTCCCCTCATTTCTTTTCATTCTCAAAAGAACAATCCAACCTGGAAACTGAGAACCACCAGCACCTTTGGATAAAATCAAAAGCATTGCTGTTATACGATCAGACACATCTTGATGTGACTGTGAAGAAAAATGCTCAACCCTCGGAAATGATTTTGCTACAAAGTACAGATGCTCTTGAAAGAAGTACTTGCACAGTGCTGTATTATTTTGAGGTGCAAAGATCTCTAGTATCTTGGGTTAAGCACAGGCCTGCTTCAGAAGTTGCAAACAGAATATTATACACTCTTGTAGCTAGAATTATTATTCCTCTAAGAGAAAGATGAATTTTTTTAGTATGCATTTGACTTTTGGCAGTGCTGTCCTGGAATGTAAAATGCCAAGTTGGCAGCTTTCAGGAAGGGAAATTTCAGTAAGTTGGGATAGTCTCTTTGGGCTCATATTTCTTGTAGTTCTTTTTTCCATGTGCCTGTGTCCCTGACTTACCAGCAACAACTCTTACCTGCAGCTTTGTTACTTAATTTATTTTTTATTATTTTTTGTTCTTCAACACTAGCATCACTTCTCCCTTCAGGCATTCATTGTCAAGTTCTGTCAGCACTGTCTCTCCCTGAAACATGTAACTGTCTAATGGTGGCAGGTTCTAATACATGGGCCCTGAAGCTCTGGAATTTAGACTTTGACAGAGCCAGGCTGTCCCAAGTCAGCAGAAGCCCAGATTTGCTGACAGAAACATACCACATGCACACCCTCCTCAGCCTCGGTTAGGTTCCAGTAATGAGCATTTCACATTAGAAAATTCCTTGACAAATCTAGTAATACTTTTCATAAAATATCATTTCCTTACTGACAATGGTATTTTAAAGAACGAGAACTGAATTTGGCTGTACAAAAAACAAATCAATTAAGACTTGATTTTAGTTGATAATATCTCTTGAAGTCCTTAGGACTGGTCATTTAAAATTAGTCATGATAAAACCCTCTCTGTAATGATGAGTGAAGGAGATAAAGTTTTCAATTCTCACAAATGACTTACAAGAATCAAGACACATCGTAGGTAACTGAGTACACTTAAGTGGTGAAAGGGTGAGCAGAGTGAATTTCTTGCACTGTTTCTCCACCAGTTATTGCTGTGCGACTAAGACTGGTTCTGTTTAATAATCTCACCAGAGTGCTCACTTCCATGAACGCTGTGTTGGCAAGCAGTTACACTGGCTGCTGCCTGATGAACATATCAGAAATGAGAGACCAAATGCACCTACCTTCCATTGACAGCAAAACACAGTTGACATATTCCATGCAACACTGCTGTGGCATTCTGTAGAAAAGTTGCTATTTTTGGATTCTCATCAACGGGGCCTTGAACGGAGAGGAAACAGCAACACAACTTGTCTATCAATCCTATGTTCACCACATAACTGGAAACAGATGAGAAATTGTATTAAAAAACAGTCCTGTGACAGTTTTGATGACTTTAAAAAGTAATTTCTGCTCCTCTACTATCAAATTGTACAAAATATAGGTTATGATTTCTTAAAGGGTTCAATAAAACAATTCAAATTACAATAACTTCAAATCTGGTACTCTGTAGCTAGCAGTAGTTTTTGTTAAGAGAACTGTCTGTTGCATGATAATTTATATTATACTGTACAAGAAAGATGAATGTAAGTGTTTATTTTACCATAGTCCTAGAAGGACAATGGAATTTTGCCATAGTTAAATGATTTATAATAGTCTTGATAGCTCTGCAGCAGCACAATTTCTTTTTAGCATGAAGAGTTGAACTTGGTAGAACACACTAACTCAAGAAGACAATGATGTTACACAGATAACGTTTTATTGCAATACGTATATCATAACAACTACTGCCCAGCTTTTTTTTTTTTTTTTTTTTTCTCCTTTTTCTTTCTAGACTATGTGCAACAACAGTCTAACAGTCTTTTAGTGCAGACTAAAAGAACACACAGGTAACAACCTCCCACTATCAGGAAGGATCAGAAAGCCTCCTCAGGAGCTCAACCAAAACTCAACACAGGAAAACCATGTTAGTGACTTTAATTCTTTTTTTAAAACAAAAAGCTACCTTTTTCTTTCATATCATCAGAGTAGATCACATCACCACCCTCTCTATTGCTGAAGATTCTCTGAATTTCTAAGAGCTTGGAAACCCATGCCAAAAATTGTTTGTCTCTGTACACTGACACCAAGTTCTGTCTATACCAGCTGCTCTCACACTTGGATCATTATTGATACCACTTAAACTGTGCACACAGGTCTTTTTTTTTCCACATCATTTTGCTGATATCACCTTTTTCTACCACAAGCATTCAGCTTCTCAGACTTTTCTCCATCTCAGCTGTTAATTCTGCTGACTATGGGAGATCAACTTCCTTTGTGGAGACAAATTTCAATCACCTCTTTCTCCTCTTTCCTTGATTTTCCTTGTACTTTCTTCCACTCCACTTTTAGCAACTGGGAGAAATCTCTTGTCAAAATCTGAAGAATTGCTCTTATATTCTGTGACTCAATCTGACTTCATAGACATGAGGAACTAAGCTTGCTTTCAGACACCAACCAATTAGATGTTTTTACACTAATAGTCTGTACTAAACCTTCCTATTACTGATATTATTCCATCCTATCAGCTATTCTGTCTACTTGCTTGTCAAGTCCACTTGTTAGAGACCGTGAGATTCGCTGAGATGGAAACACCATTGTCTGCATGTTTCTACGACATCAAGTGCATCCTGACTTGATTCAAGTATGGAATATACTTAAAGTAATGATTCTACTAAATAAATCATACTGATTAGATAATGAATGTCCCATGGGGCTCTACAAATACTTATTAAAAAAAATATTCCCACGTATCCAGTCTGATTTTGAAAAAATGGGGACTTTTAAGATTATGGAAGAAAGTCTCTCCACTTTCCAGGCATCCTTCTTGCTCAAAGACTAACCTCTCTTCACAGCTAGATGTTAGACTTTCTGCCAGAGCTTACCCTGCTGACACAAAGTTTTTGGAAGCAATGAAAGTAATTAAGAATAAAAATACACTGTGTGTAAAGCAAGAAGTCAGTCTGCAATATAAAAGATTGTTAATGCTGCTGCAATACAGCAGTTAAAATAGCTCAGGTAAGTTTGATTTTTCCATTTAGCAACATGAAAGGCTACCAGCATTAGATTTCTTGCAGGTTTTGATCTAAGCAATCCACCTGATCATACAAGTGATAAACAAGCTCTCCAGTACTAGCACAGTGATTCCAGGAACAGAGCTGGGTGTTAGATACATCACAGTCACAGAGAAATGCTGAGTGCTGGAAATCTCTCCATGATATAGGAGGGGAAAGGAAGAAGGAGAAATAAAATGCAGCTAACACTGATAGACAATTACTTACAAAAAGGCACAGGTATTCTGGTCAATGATCTTTACCTTTTTTCCCTAGGAAAAAGTCCCTAGTCTGACTTCTACGAAACGTGTTCATTGTTCACCTTACTTTACACCCACACCTGGATACCAAGTGGTGTCAGCAGCCACTCTTTTGGCAGAGAAGAAATAGCTGCGAGCCTTCAGTCTATCGGGATTATTCTTTAAGGGCACCCGGAGTCGATGATAAGACACACGAAACACTCCCTTCCTTGAAGCTGAACATACAGACGAGTGGAATGTCAAAGCTCTCTAATCTATCGTCTCCATCTCAGCATTTTCACCCACAGTAGCATAGTTCCAGTAATTTGGCTACCCTTTTGACACCCAGTGTGTAAACAACTGTTTATGCATCAGGTCTAGTTTTCCCATATAGGAAAAAAAAAACAATCAACTTTGTTCTTTCTTCCCCAATATTCCTAAAACTCTAATTTAATCAATTCCATAAGGATACATGATACAATGACCTGGAGGTGAAAGATTCTCATTAATAATATAATCTGTCTGTTTTTGACTAGTTTGAAATGCCTCCTCTCTTTTTTCGTAATTGCACTATTACCTTGTCATTGTGACTTTCTTTCTCCATTTATAAACAGATCCCTTAAAGTGCCTCAGGTGAGGGACCCAGATGGATTCTCACATATCTTCTTAGCTTAAGGGTATACCTGTGCTTGGCCCAGCCAGTGTCAGATGTCTGCTCAGCAGCAATATCAATAAGCAGACCTCCCACCCTCCCATTCCTAAATGGGGAGAATACAACATCCTGAAATTTCACACTCTTTCAAAACCTGTTTGGGGAGAAAGCAGGCTACGTAAGAACAATTAAGTTTTAGAGGTCACTGGTATCTATGGCAACTGTTTGTTTTGCTTTCCTCCTCCAGCTGTCCTTTCTTGTATCCATCAGCATCACACCAGACTTTGAAAAGCCTGAAAATGCCCACTGTGCCACAGTTTCAGTAACATACCATCAGTATTTCACTTTTTCAGAGGGCTGAAGATGCACTGATGACTATTTATAGAATTTACTACTGAAATGATACACTTTTAGCAAACAGTATATTGTTGGATAATGCATTTCTTACTTTACTTAACAGGCATTAATGATAAGCAAAGGGATTTGTCTTTAGCTTTATAAAGCCTACACGACTTAATAAAATAGTAACAAACCCCAAAGCACACTCACAAACATGAACTTAACTGAAATAGAAAAAGAATGGATCAATTAGGCTAACCATGACACATATGCACTGGAAATTTAGTGAATAAGAGCTTTCCAATTTCATCTGAAGTTGCTGTGGGCCATGAGGCTGTATATAATTAGAAAACTTTAAAGTTGTGATACATTTATTATCATGAAAGAGAGTATTGGCAGCCTTAGAAATCTATTCTGAGCATCTGCTAGCACGAACGGATTTTTTAAAGAGTTATCAGAATAACAATGAGAACTAGCAATGAGAAACTGCAGGAATTTAGGATACATTAAATGCCACAACAAAAAAGTCAGTCTATTAAAAAAGTACTTGATCAAAGTACCTTTTGAAAAAAAATCTATATAAAAGTATCTAATTTGTAGAATTTGATGCCACAAGAAGTCGTTCAGTTAAATATTGTAGCTGGGTTCACAAATAAATGGGCTAGCTAATCATACAGCTTTAGGGTGTTCGCAGTCGTGCTTACCAATCTCTTGAGGTAATACATTAGATTTCAGGAATGCAATCTAATTCGTTAGTGTGAAATCAAGTGTAAGTATCAGAAAGGAATGCTACAATGTCTTATCATCAAATTTTTTACTTTAGAAATAAGAGATTTCAAGAGAAAGTAATTTTCTCACTCATTTTTCTGCAGTACTTCAAGAATACTTTACCTGTAACCTTCATGGTCATGATGTATTTTATTTTTATAACATCCCTGTATACTGAAGAGCTGGAATGACCCACGTTTTTCATGTAAGAAACAGAAGCACAAACACACTAAATCTATGTATGCCTTATTTTGTGTATTTGAGAGACGTATGATCTTGTTTTAACAGTATTTGGCATTACATAGGACATCATATATTCTGAAGTATAGCTCCCGCTGACTTGCTGTTCAACGTGCTCAGCACTGCTGTAAATCAAATCCAGCTTTCAAGTTAGGACTCATAAATTAGCGAACATACACAAAAAGTTTAAGAGATTTTGCGTAGCACTGCATAGGAATGTTATGTCACACAAAGGATTCAATCCTGTTCACAAATTCAGCATTCAACTATCAAACAGAAGTATGTTTTTCCTTTCTACCAACCTGTCCTGTCTGCTAGGTACCCTCCCCACTTTAGCAATACAAGATGCAGTGGTTTTAAAATCAGTTTCCCTAATTATGTATGAGCTCTCTCCTCCTCGGGAGCTCTGAAAAACTGTATGTGAAAACTGTATGAAAAGCTGTGCTCTGAGAACTACCTGAAAAGTAGCATCCAAAATCTAACCCCAGCTGTACTGTTGATCTAATAAAAAGATATTCTCTCTACCTTCAAAGCCAGGGGGAAATTCCTTTTCAACACAGGCAGTGCACGAAGGCCTTAATTACAAACTTGAACATACCAAATGAAACAGTTATCAAGGGGACAGCCACAACTTTTTTTTTTTTTTGTCGGTGTTAAAGTCTTTTTTTTTTTTTTTTTTAACCAAAGAATGTTTCAAGTAAAAATGAGCAAAACAATGCATTTTCTTTTACTCTACTACTAGATTCACTAAGTTATTTTTAACAAAATTTTACTCATATACTTAGGAAAATTGCTATTAAAATATAGATATGTTTTAAGAGCTGAAATCAAATTATAGAAATTATTAGGTAATCTTTGTAACAGGAAGTACATATGGTATGGCAAACTGACGTGAAGGCATGCATGTTATCCAGAATCACAAGGGGAAAGGGCATACAGTCAGGCACAGAGAATTGAGGGAAAATACGGAAAAAAGGAACCTGACTCCATGATAATCAGGGGAAGAAACCTACAGAAAGGGCACAACAAGGAAAAAAGGCATAGAAACCTGAATTATTAGGATGCTGTATAAGCCATCCAGCAATTAAAAACATTAGGATTAAAAAGGTCTATGGAAACCAAGAAAAAGTGCAGAGAGTATGGAAGAGATTAACACTGGGGCCCATTTTATTTGTCTAATGGTTTAGATGAAAGCACACTACTAAAGTAATATTTGCTACTAGGACTAATTCCAAACAGCATATAGGTGCACAAAGAACTTTTGAAAGCCACTGTAAATAAATTGATCTATAAAGTGTCACTCAAAAAACAATGCATTTTTACCTTCCATAGATATACAGTAATCCAGATATAGAGAAATACAGGAACATATTTATTCTTCTTCATGAATATAAAACTTCAAAATAAAAAGATTTCTGGTTTTCTGTATTTATCTTAATTTTTTGAAGAACTTTGAGAATTGAGCAATTCAGTAGGCTTTTGACTACACCGCACACACACACTACTTTTACTAAATTAAGAATTAAAGAAGTTTGTTCCTTTCTTAAGTCAATGTAATTTTCATTCTCTGTAATAAAGAAGGATTAGAGACATTTCAAAATGTTTTTTAAACCTGATCAGGTCTTGGACTCTGCTGTTGAAAGCTTCTACTTGTGAGGATTTACTCTTCACTTCCTGTATTATCTTCAGTGCTGTAGAGTAGTTGTTCCCATCTGGAAAGCTGGAGATTAGGCATCTGAAAATCATGGCAGTTATCCTCAGAAGTCCTGTTGTTAGACCTTCGAACACCTGCTTATTTGCACTTCTTCCTGAAGTAGCATTATGGTCATCTGGAACATTAACCTAAGAAAAAAAAAAAAGAGAAAGAAAACGACAGCTACAATTCAGTGAGAATAACCAAAGTTCATAGGAAAGCACTAATAAAGTTGCATATGAGTACAGCAAAATTAAGTAGCATATTCTAGCAGTGCTGAAAGCCATTTAAGTATTTCAGGTAAAAGAAAGGGTCTATACTCCTCTAAACAGATACTATCATTTGAAATAACAAATCAATTCAAAATAGCATTTAGTGCATGAGAACTGAAGGAAGCTTTACAGTGGTAGAGTATTTCATCAAATTGGTTTTTGTACAATATATATACACTGAATTTTTGATAAGTCACTAGTAAAAAAAAAAGATTATTAAAAAAACTGAATAAACGAACTAATGAAATAGTTGATTTTGAGTACTACATTGTGTTATCACAAAGACATTATATGTCTAGGATACACAATAGTAATACAGAGAAAAGATAACTCTTTTCTGTGGAAGGAACAGCCTTTAATGTTGCACGGTAATCCCCTACTTGGCTCTGGAAAAACACAATGTACCATTAACAGGCTACTCAGCGCCCCTGCAAAAATAACTATTTTGGAAGACATCGTTCTTCTGATAGACTAAATACAACTGTGGTCCTTCAGAAAAAAAGGCAGTACAGTTTTTGGCAATAGGAATGATCTTTGCAATAAGATGTAATCCCTGATGGACTTGTAGCAATGACAAGGCATATCAGAGAATGTATTTTTTTTCCAATCTATGAAGAGGTATTCAGTTAGCCTCCACCTGAAGACCATGGAACTTGTCAATCACAGATGCTATCACAGATGAAGCACAACATGCAGCTCTCACTGAAGAGACCTCAGAGGAGCAGGACTTATTTTTCCCAAATCATTAATTATTAATGTAAAGCCCACTGCTAAAACCAGGAGAGATGTTCAGACGCACAGAATGTAAATCTGAAGACAAATCTATATGCAGGATCCAAACCTGGGAAGAAACCCTTGTGGAATGTTTTTTTGGTTGTTTTCCCCCATTTCTGCAATCCAAGGTAATTTAGACCAGCTGAAACTCTGCCCTGTTAAGACGAACGGGGAGAAACCTCCAAACAGTAAGCGTGGTGTGTGGGGAAGCTGGGCAGTTTTACAGACAGAGCACTGGCAGCACAGCTACATCAATCAAGACGCAGGGGTCCCAGCTACATTCACTGTGCTTACCAGCGCTGGACTCCATGTACCAACAGACTTCCGCAGAGACAATTTTATAAGAAAACCTGAGACTTTCAACACCATAACCTGTAATCACTATCGGCTGAAATTTTATTTTCATTCCAGGTTAAAATCATTTATACCTGGTATATATGTGAGTGAGATCACAGAAAATTGTTCCTCCCTGTATAGGTATCAGTAGGGATTTGGTAACACTTGGTGACAAAGAACAACATGCACATTTCTTTATTATTCATTAGCTCTGAGCCTTCTGTTTGTACTTAAAACTCATTGTAGTAGTCTGTTCCTGGTGATAAGCCAAGTGAGCAAGTGAGAAGTCTTTAGCTGCTTATTCAAGTTCAATAGGAAAAATAACTAAGTTGCTCCACTAACTTGTGCTGAGTAAAATAATTCATTCATGCCTAATGATTCCAATTGCCTGCTGAATAAACGGATTAGCTTTTGTAAGGTATAAATCAATTTAAATGTGGCAACGAACACCAGATTTTAAAAACATGGCTAACAAATGTTACTCATTGCTTTTTCACTTACGCTAAAAGAAAGTATTTATAACCTATTTCTTGAAGGATTTAATATCATCTTGCAGTATACCCTTCCACTTGCTGTAATGAATAGCAGTGTAAACAGATAAAGTCTGTTTTTTTCTTCTAGTTGGATGTATGAGAACTCTATGTTCTAAATATAGAATTTGTAGTTAGACAAGTTCATGCTTCAGTATAAAACTGTTCCTCCTAATCTGGAAAATAAATAGATCTGACACTTTATATAATCCATCACTTATTGCAGGTCTGTTTTTTCACATTTGATTTTTGGGGAAAAAATGTGTATATTGTGGGTGTATTAATACAAAGTGAGAACAAATGCGTTTTTCTGTGGTGTGTGTCAGAGAGGAGATAAAAGGAAATACTGTTTTACGGAAATTAGGAAAAATTGAGCTTCGTTCCTACCTTCATTATTTTCCCTTTATATGAACTCAATGAGCAACAAAAGATCAACTCTTTTACTGAAGAAGTAATTAATGGAAGAGTGTGAAAACCTGCCAAGATTTATGTTCAACATTAACAAGTATGCTTGGAAAAGTGATGTATTACTGCATGTTGATTATTATATCGAGCAAGGGGGTAGGAAATCATAAGATGTAATAGTATAATTGTGAAAGCTTTCAAGTGATGATTTGCGTTTGTTGATTACGACAGAAGTTAATGATGTTCATAGAAACTATTGTTTGGCTTTGGATAAGCAAAAGTTAAAACAGTCCCCACTTCTATTAAGAAGGTTTAAGAGGTTTAACAGTTTAACTGACACAAATCTACAAGTAACCACATACCTAAAATGGCCTGTCAAGTAAATTGGTATAAAGCATGTTTTAATTACAAGGGAAATGCAGGAAAAACATAACTAGTGTTCAGTCATCTGACACATCCAACATCTCAACACTACTTTGCCATTTATGATGACCACCCAGGCTGGACATAATCAAGACTCTTACTTGCTTTAAATCACTTCTTGACATGAAAGGCTCTGATGACCAGATTCTTGGTTCTGGTATAGTCTCCATAAAAGAGTTCAGCCATTCAGCAGAGAATTCCCCTTGTGCAGGGAATCCTTTGCTTGTGCAGAGCTGCTATAAGCTCTTCAGCTGTGCCCAGCATCTAGGACTTAACCCGGCAAGATGCTGAACAACATGGCCCCAATCCAGTAAAGCACTTAGGCACACATTTAATATAGCTAAAAACGCTACTCCATTCTGACTCATGTCACCACAAGTACTCCTGTATATCAATGTGCCTTTTTTTTTTTTTTTTTTTTACTAACAAAAATATACAGTTTCCAGTTAGCAATGTAGAACTATCACTGAAAACTCATTAATGTTTTTATTTTTCCTGTAGAAAGTATAATCCTTTACAGCCATGAATCTTTTCAAATACTGAGCTGTTAAACCTAAATGGAAAGTTCAAGTTTTTTAAAGCATTCAATTTCTAGTCATCACTGGGCTTGCCTCAAAAACATTCTGGAAAGTGTATACTTTAAAAATAGTATTTACAGGATGTTGGACTTTCAGTGTAATAGCTAGTGAATAGAAGAAATGGAAACTGCATGGGAAGTCTACAGGCTTCAGAAGGTACAGACAAAGCTTTCGCTTTTTTTTTTTTCTTTGAGGAGAAATATTACACCCATGTAAAGCAAACGAACATTTTGCCACCAATGAAAAATGATTGTTTTAAATCTGATTCTTTAAAATGGATAGCCCTGAGTTTTAGGAAAAGTGGAGCTGACATGGCATTAAATTTGGAGGCTTAAAATAAAAATTATAATCTCCTTATATTACTTGAAAGTAAGGTTGATACTTGCTGCATTTAAGAATACATTTATAGCTTTTTCAAAACTTGAATCTTTCTGTATTCAGCAAATATTAGCACACTTGTTTAACAATTTGTTAAAACCTTGCAAGTGTATGTTCTCTTTTTTACTCCCAGTATTGCTTGTGGTTTATTTTCTCACTGTATGTAGAAAGATACATGAGAGAGGCAGCACTGTACAGCTCATTAAACTCGGAACACTGCAGGCAGTTAAAATGCTTTGGAGGGGTGTCCTTTAACATTCTGGTGTTTGATCCAATTAAAAGAAGTGATTTCCATCTGTCCTATTCTTTTTCTAAAAAAAGGAAAACTCAACCTTGATCTGACTTTTTACATTTTCAAGAGAGAGATCGGAGTTAGAACTGCAGCACTGTATTTATTTTGACTTAGATACATATTTCATAGAATTATGAAGATATCCTAGTTCAAGGGCCAACTTTGCCTGAAGAGAACATAAGAGACTTTATGTGCAGGAAAGAAAAGTCCACTGTGGATCAAGAGAAACTTTAGGCTTTAATTACAGTTTTGCTGCAATTCAACAGTAGTGTTTGGCAACAGACTGAGAACAGCTTTAAGCATAGTAAATTTATTTTATGCAGTATTTCTGACTTCTCAGGTGGCCAACATTTTCATAGAAATACCCTCTGTATTTTTTCAGAAGAAGGACTGGTCATTTGTGCAGTGCTACACCGAGAAAAGGGAAGGTGTCTGGCAACAGAATGCATCTTGTCACTTGTGAAGTGCTGAAGGATTTCATCTCTTGAGTAATTAAGCACAGAGCCTGTGCTCTGGCTCGCTCTGCAGAGAGCGCGCAGTGTTGTGACTGGCCCAGCACAATACATGCACCTTTCACTAAGTATATTTGAAATCTAATACCTGGAATCCTCTTGGAAAGATTTGGTGAAGAACAATGAGCTGGCAGCTACTTAGAGGAGAACGCACAGGTTGCATTCCTGTTTTCTTTGTTTGTGCCAAGGACCTTTGGATTATCTTTTTAAAGTGTTCATCAACAGTCCTATGGCTTGTTGAGTCTAACAGCGTCATTTGAATTATTTAAAGTACGTACATAACTTTTCAATTAACAAACTGCTTGGCTCATGAAAATACATACACACAATTTATAAGTAGAAAACCAAGACTAAATATCTTATGATGAGCAGGTCACTATGAATTAAAAATGAGTTTTCAAATAAAATATTTAATGACATTTCAAATTAAATGAAACACTGGAAAATTAAAACTTCCACAGCCAAAGAGTTCTGCTATTTAAACATGTCAGTAAATACATATTCAGCAACATATTGAACTGACTTCGGTTTTTCAGTGTTAAAACACAGAATAACTGGACACACACAGACAATTCGTAACATTCCGTACTTCAAATACTGCTACAGGGTGAATTAAAGAAGAAAGCCCCAGAAGGGGTTAAAGTTGGAACACTGTCCACTCGCTGGAGTTCCTGGTATGTATGCTTCTGTAGAATTTATTAGGAGAAGCAAATATATCTGTTTGCATAGAAGTATAGTACATACAACTTACCAAATACATACAACAAAAGAATCTTATTGTTTTAATTTCAGGTTTTACTCTCATGCATCCCCTGGAGCTCTGACACTCCAGGTACTTTAATATATTTGTGAAACATACAAAAAGTCTAAATTAAAGTGCTTACATACCGTCAACTGGTGCATCAATAGGTCCATTAGAAAAGTGATCTTATTACTGAAAAGGATATAGGTGCAGTTTTCTGTGCAATTACTACAGGCCAGGCCATAAGCATTTACCGTATTGCAGAGTGACCTAAAAGATCAGGAGTAGAGAAAAAAAGAATATCAATGTTACTCTTTTCTTTGGTCAATTAAGAGCCAATAAATGGAAGACCAACACAAAACATTCTTTTTAGTAATTCACATTAGTTTTCTTAAACTTGGATTCCACACAAAAGTAAAACAAACAAACAAACAAACAAAAACATGAATTAAGGGGAAAAAATGAAGCTTCAGTACAGTAAAGCCAAACTAGGCAGGACTCTTGCACTGTATGGACTCTTCTGTATTAATGGTTTATATCTAAATAACATGCCTTGGAATATGTAAATTTGAAAAGCCTGAACTCTTCTTCTGATATGCGCTAATTAAATTTATTTATTTATTTTCCTAAGTATAGATATGCACATGCATTCTCATTAAACGCATGCAGGCATTCAGAGTAGAAACCTAGCAAATTATGGGCATATTAGAAAGACATAACAAAACTTAGGAAACCAGTTGATATTCTGCATAATTTGGATATGTAATATTCTTTTTTTTTTTGTGATTTATGATTGTGCCACACACAAGTAGTCTGTGTATGAGGTCCCTTTCCTGCCACAACCTTTTGGAAAAACACCTGAATGGAGGAATTCACAGTACTCTGGGACAAGCTTTAGAGTGAAGCTACTCTGCAGCACCCATAATAAAACACAAGGAATGTGGAGGATTGAGTAACTTGGACTGAGTAAGCAAAACTGAGCAGGTGAAGTTCCTGTCCAAAAGCTTCTACTGACATACTATGAACTGCACAAACTTGAAGCGTTGGTGTGCACCTTCAACAGCATCACTTGACCTACACCCGTAGCTGATGGAAGAGGTGAACTGGAAGTCACAAACAAGCCACCGACAGCTCCAGGTGTACAAACCATGCTCAGTTATTCCCTGCACCACTTGCACTTACTTACATCTGCTCAAACTGAAGTGCTCTATGAACAGAATTGGTAGGAAAGCTGGGACCAGTCCTATAAACGTACTCCTAGAGAAGATAAATCTGACCAAGCATAAGACCATTCCAGAATAAACACAAAATGCATTTCTTGAACTTTGCTTACCACAAAAGCTATCACTATTATTATACAAACACATGCACACTACACAAATGCATCATAAATACAGACAATAATAAATACAGAGAGTTAGCAATTCGTTTGTCTAAAGTAAACTGGAAGGAAAAGAACTTATTTTTCCTGAACATGTCAGAAGAAGTTCAAATAAGCTCCACAGAAGAAAAATTGTGAGCACTGCCAAAAGGTCCTACAAAAGTGGGACTGCAACAGCTGACAGGTGGCTGTACAGAAGTGATCAAAGCTGCTATCTAACATTACAGGTGCGGACTATTGGAACTTACTTCTTAAGACACAGTTGAGTGTGATGCTTTATTTTTGCCTGAAAGTTTTCTTTTCATTAAAACAAGGAGGTTATTTACATAACAAATGCGGATGGCTGCTTTAGTGACTGCAGTGTTCATTGGTGAGGGAACTGATTACACAGTGTGGGTCCCCAGAGCTGAAATGGAAGCACCTCATATAAAACATTGCATTTTGCAAACCAAGAAAGGCTGCAAATCCTTAGAGGACAGAAAATTCAGAATAAATATTTTCTGTGTGTATTTCTGAAATGTCTTTTCTTCAACTTGCAAAATACATTTGAATTTACACAGGAAGCATTACTTTTGCTTTGATCTGTAAAAATGTGAGGAACATTTATACGTTTCCTTTCTTATAATTCCGAGTATCACTGCATTACCAGTTATATCCATTTTACTGTACTGGGAATTAATTTTACTGTTCTGCCTAATTAAATCAGTTTCAATCTGCCGTTCACATGACTTGAGCACAATATTAAATCGTTATTTATTGATAAAAGGCAGGTTCATTTTCGCCTATTTCACCCGATTTTTTACCCTGCAATAACACCCATAAAAATTCTATCAGCATGCTTCATACGCAATTTTTTAAACCTCCCTTGCAACAAGACTCTTTTCCTACCCTAACTACATATTTATTTCACTTTTCTTAATAATCCTTAAAAAAATAAATCATTAGGCACTTCCTTTAACTTTTTATAGCGGATGATTCCCCTGGTTGGGTGGCTGTTTGCCTGGTGAGAAAGATGGAACTGCATCAGTAATTTCTATTTCCAGTTGAAAAGAAAATCAGCACCTTTCCTTTTATGAGCTATTCTGAAGTAAAGATGAATTCTATTTAAATATAAACATTAAAGAGTCAAATATGAACTTGGTAAGTAACTTTGGGAGGAGTGGCTGACACGCCAGAAGGCTGTGCTGCCATTCAGTGAGACCTGGACAGGCTGGAGAGATGGGCAGGAAGAAACCAAATGAGGTTTAACAAGAGCAAGTGTAGAGTCCTGCACCTGGGAAGGAACAACCGCACGTATCAGTACAGGCTGGGGGACAACCTGCTGGAGAGGAGCTCCGAGAAGGACCTGGGGGTCCTGGTGGACGACAGGTTGGCCATGAGCCAGCAGTGTGCCCTGGCGGCCACAAAGGCCAAGGGGATCCTGGCGTGCATAAAAAGGAGCGTGGCCAGCAGGTCAGGGGAGGTGATCCTCCCCCTCTACTCTGCCCTGGGCAGGCCTCTCCTGGAGTACTGTGTCCAGTTCTGGGCTCCCCGGTACAAAAAAGACAGGGATCTCCTGGAAAGAGTCCAGCGGAGGGCCACAAAGATGATACGGGGCCTGGAGCATCTTCCCTGTGAGGAAAGGCTGAGAGACCTGGGTCTGTTCAGCCTGGAGAAGAGAAGACTGAGAGGGGATCTCATCAATGTGTTTAAGTACCTGAGGTGTGGGAGACAGAGGGAGTTGGCCAACCTCTTTTCAGTGCTTTGTGTGGACAGGACATGGGGCAATGGCCACAAGATGGAGCACAGGAAGTTCCACACCAACATGCGAAAACTTCTTCACGGTGAGGGTGACAGAGTGCTGGGACAGGCCCAGGGAGGTTGTGGAGTCTCCTTCTCTGGAGATATTTGAGGCCTGTCTGGATGCCTACCTGGGCAGCCTGCTCTAGGGAACCTGCTTTGACAGGGGGGCTGGACCTGATGGCCTCTTGAGGTCCCTTCCAACCCCTACAGTTCTGTGATTCTGTAACTCATTTTCACAGCACTGCAGTCTGTGAGTTGATTTAGTTAACTCCCTGCAATGTTTTTTTTTTTGCTATATGGGGATTTTCATAACTGCAAAGAGGACCATTTATTTCGCATTTGAAAACACTGAAACTTCCCACTTATACACAGAACAAATTCAACTGTAATAATGCATCATGCTTTTCTATTTCCCAAATGAACCTTATGTCAGAAAAGGTATTTGAATTTTCAGAGACTCAAGTAATGGTTTTGAAAAGATGCTGTAAGCAAATGGATGTCAAATTAATTTTTCACAACAATAAAGAGGGTTCTTTTAATTGATAATGTAAGATTGCTAACTACAATTCATCTAAACACAGCATGTTCTGAGCTATGATTCAGTTCCACACTTTTTTCTAAATTCCAAATTGGAAGTGTCAGCACAGAAGCAGTCCCCAGGTGGTTTGCAGTGTTAAATGGCAGATTACAGAGAGCACAACTAATTTCTTTACTTTAATCTTATTAAGGGCACAACAGCTGTCAACTGTCACCATTTCTGCACAAGGCCTCTGAGACAAGTGCCGAATACTGTGAATGTCAAGCAAGAACTTTATTTAACTACCAGTTAAACTCTCTAGGATGGAAAACTGTCCTTTTCTCCTGTCTGAAGCTAATTACTCCTAAGTACAAATCCCCTATCTCAAGAGATACAAAATTATTCGAAATAGTAAAGGGGGAGCCTCACACGTAAGGCAGCTGTTCATCGATTACCGATGTTGCTCTAAACTTCGTATCACACCCGCAAATCAGCTTTACAGCTATGTTAGACAGCATGCACACTTGAACCACATAAGTCTACCCTCCGATGTAAGGTTTTCCTCTAGAGTAAATCCAATTATAAATACTCCTGATGGTAAACAAACTTTGATCCAATAGAGAAATCTGTCTTAAAACTAGACAAAAACATGCATCTGTGTGTTATTTTCATATTACGCGAATACAAAGGGATAGTAAAAGGTTTCATTTTAATCAACATCATCAAGCTAGATCTGAGCAGTTTATATGTACATATATGATTTTCTTTGATGCTAGTGCATCTTCACTGCCAAATTTACCTTATACAAACAAGTTGACAAATCTTTTATTCAAAATAAAAGCTCAAAATCTCAAAAAAAAAAAAAAAAAAGCTAAATTTTGCAATGAAATAATAGAAAACTAAAAGTTATCAAATTTAGGATGTGTCAATCCTGTTGTAAATGACTGATTCTTAACCACCTTGAATATCATGTGGCACTCTGGTGTGGAAAACAGTGAACAGTGTTGGTATTTAAAAGCTGGACTGAGAATAAGTGGGAGGTGAGCTGTTACTGAAAAACAGCAGGCACAGTGAGTGCGTAGTGGAATAGCTAAAAAACCACTAAGGTAAGAATATGAGTGGAAACAAAAGTAAATAAAAATTGATTTGAATGTAAAAATCTTGTATTTCACTCTTGGGACCTATGATACATTATAATGTATCATAATCAAATAGTATTTTGTCTGTATATTGCACTATTTACAGATGCCCGATTAAAAATGTGCACCAGCTGCAAAGTCTCATCACAAATAATAGAGAAGACAAAACTCAGCACCAATTCTCCTTCAAGATGCTTCCAAAAGCAGATCATAGACTCATCCTGAAATGTTACTCTACTTATGGAAAAAAAAGCATTGCACGAGAAGCAATAATCGATTTCCACCAGTGTCTGCAAGTGTGACAGAATCTGAAAGCCTTCCACAGAAGTTCCCCTGTCCCTAGCTTATCAGTTATTTCATTGTAGGATTTGGCTCGAGCCAAATCCTAACAGTTCACAAAGCTAATTTAAACAATAAAACTCGTTTCTGTATTGCATGGTAAGGCAATATTGCTTTGTTCTTGAGCTCTGTGCGCTTGAAATCCAACTCTGAGACTGACAGCAAGAATTCAGCCTGGAAAAAGACAGATGCTACAGGTCTCAGATGTTGATCTAGCAAAGAAGTCATTTTCTTTGGAGTACCTTTATGTCCTTATACCTCTAACTGCTAGTCATCAGTGAATGTTTCTCTAGAGGGAATAACCTTACAAGAAGAAAGCTTCTTTTCCACTTTAGGTTACAAAAAAAAAAAAAAAAAAAGTGAACAATCCTATAGAACTTCTTGAAGAGTGACAGCACAAGTTACTTCCTTTAATGCATGCTATAAAGTAAAAATTACAAAGAATAAGCTAGAAACATTTCTCAGCTCACTATCACTTTTACTGGAAAAACAAAACAAAACAAAACACCAGTTTGTATCAATCATATCCATAATAACATATAGACACTATTTTCTACTTTTTAAACATCTAATTATGGTCCTACCGGTGTTACCGTGATAGTATTTGCCTTAAGTGAATGATATGAGAAGCTGCATGCAAAAAGAACATACATCATAATAAAGACCGTTTCCGTTATGTCTTGTAACAGAAGTCCTCCTTTGTTCAGTACAACTACTGCTAATTCGTATTTAAAGGTGCTGGTTACCAAAGGAACTCAAAGTACTTCTACAAATGTGAAATAAACAAACCTTACAAGCCTCGTTTGTTTGCAGATGTGTTACCATTTTCAAGGACAGTAATGTAGCATGGCACAAAGGGGATAAATGAGTTGCCCATAGCAAATATGCAAGCAACACAGGGGACAAGAATCATGTTCTGGTCTTGATCTTAAATCATGGAATTGTTTTGCTATGCAACTCCCATTTGCTTTTCAGTACATGCATAAGAAAGATGTCAAAAGTCTGAAACTCCTTGAAATTTGGTTGTACATTGTCTTTTTTTCTGTGGAGAACTGAGAAACTCAGGAAAATTACAAAATGCTAGTTTAAGAAATAAGGCAGCTGGACACTAATTTGTATGTTAGCACCAATAATAAAACCTACTATAATCCATTGCTTTCTCTTATTTTTTTCAGTGGTTTCTTTGAAGGGAAGAAAAGCTGTCCCAATACCACATGTATCATCTGTCTTATAAATGTCACATCTTTTCACAGCATTTGCTGTCCTGCTGGTCTAACCACCAATCTGGACAGTAGTACAAAACAGCAGGCATATTGTTAAATCTTTGATAATAAAGCTTTATCTTGTAGACATGGGATTAAAGTTCTGAGCTGCACCATACTGCCAGGATTTTGGAGAAAGAGAGATGTAGATAATAGCCCACGTAATCTCCTCACCTACTTGTAAATAGCTTAAACTCATCACAAAACAACAGGCATTCCCAATTTAAGATGAGTACACATGGCTAAACATTGCATGAGCACACGAACAGTTTTCAGAACAGCAGTGTCCTTTAGCAAAGCATAGCTGGCTAAGGGAAGCCAGGAAGGCAATTAATGAAAGGTGTTAATTTGTTTCGCCTTTAAGCAGAGAAAAGTGGTGCTTCTTTAGATTCAAAGTTTAAGAAGTCAGAATGTAAATTATTGTAACACAAAGGAGAGAAAAACGTCAAACTCATATCAAAAAATAAATAGGCAATACAAATTATCTTCTTCGTTTAAAGAAGTCTACAGAGTCCAATCAGTCTCTGTTTTTGAAACTCCTTCAAACATTCGGTATTGAAAGAAACACATTTGAAGAATCTGTCAAATACTCTCAGTGAAATTACTTTCCATACTAATAAGCATTAACACGCTTTCTCCAAAACAGCCACATTTGGACCCGTTTCAAACTGTTCCCAAGAAGCCACAGCCTCTGGAACTACTGCTTGCTCTTGGCAGTTGAGTTGCAGATTCTGCACAAAATACACTCTTCTATATGGGAAAGAGCACCACGGAAATCAACCACAGAGGGTCTGCACTGCATGCAGCAACACCGAGTTCACTGCAATACCTCTAGCTTGCAATTATATTTTCCAACCAAGTTTAATACCAAAAAAAAAGTTTTTGCTAAAATACTTTCTCCTTAGAAAAAGCTAAACAAACATGCACTGCATCAGAAATTTTCAAAAAGGATCTGGATGGAAAAGAGAGAAAAAAAAACGAAAAAAAAAACAACAAACAACAACAGTATTCCTGAAATCAAACATGAGGTAAAAATTTACTGCCTGAAAAACCTGCACTTAGATCAATATTCTGTGCTAAATTACGTGCAACCTGTATATCCTCCAAACATACTTCTACATCTGCAACACTTTCAGATGCCTATAAAGCTCACTATTTGGTTCTATTTTCACAAATACCATGAAACCAAAAAGGAAATACAAATCGTACCACCCAAATAAAATTAATACTAAGGACTTATGATACATGGGTCTGTTGAGAAAAGCATGTAACATTTTCTTCTTTAAGACTTAAACATTTGTTCAATGTCCAAACTAAAGGCCAACTAACAATATTGTTGGTTGAACGCTTTGTTATTTCTTAAGAAAAAAGCATTTTCAATCAGAACACATTATGAGAGAGCAGTATTTCATTATGTCAAACTATTTACATCAAGCTCAATGTATCAGCTGCTGACAGACCGTCTTAAAAGGCCACTGTCTAGATGAAGTTCTGCTGCCTTAATAGACTTTAGTTTTACTACATTTTTAACCTTTACATGAAAAATGCAATTTATTTATACTCATATAAAGGAATAGCTAGGGAAGTACACATATCCACAATTTCCAAAGGTGAAAAGTATCAATGTACAGAGGATTCACATGAAGCGTATGAATTCCATTTTGTGATTTCTAGCAGCAAACAACACAGTTGTTTTTTCAAGGAAGTCTTTCCAAATTTCTACAAGGTAGTATGGTTATAATCAGTAATCTATGAATTCATCCACATGTTCTCAATTGTCTATGGCGATTCCTATATGGAGTATTTTTAGTGCTACTTTGCAGCACGTGATCTTGAGAAGTGGCAATGATAAAATAGAATACGAGGAGTCTAACAAATATGAATGGCAATCATACGGAAGATAATGAGGGGGAAAGTTTATCAGCAGTAATTAGACCTACAAAGGCATGAAGCACAAACTGCATGATACCTAGGAAAAGGTTTTGTTAAAAAATTTAAGTGACCTGAAATTCTATTATTACGTTTGAAATCTTCTATTCCCTTATCATTCAGACGTGTTTTCATCCTCACATTAGAACAGCATAAGAGGATGAATAGCAACATCTGTATTTATTAGTAAGCTCTACAGTATACATTAGGTACAATCTCTCACTTAGGGAATTGTATTGACTCTGATTTTGGCAACTGTTTCGTAGGGGAAAAATGCCACGTGGAGAAAGTATGATGAATGCTGAAAATGTACTGCACTGGACATAAACCCTAACGTTAAGTTTGTTAAAGCTAATTGTACACCTAAACTTTCCAACATGTTTGTTAACAGTCAGAGAAACAGCCGAAGTTTGATACTGGCTTCCATCACAAAGTCTGTATGCTGAAAAATTTAAAATCTGCTACTTTTATTTGTCAAAGACCCAACAGGCAAATTCTTAATTTCATTTATATAATGTCTGAATAAAATCTGTCATATGCCTACCTATTTTATTTACACCTCTGCCTACAGAAAAACTCAAACTCTCAAGCTAAAAGTCCTCAGCAATATTCACCCCAACCCATCTTTATTGGTATGGGCTCAGCAACCTGGCTGGTGGGTGGACTACACGCTCCTGCTCTTGGCAGAAATGGGACTGTCCTAATGGTGCCTTGCCAAGTGCTTCACAGACAGAAAATGGCACATGGCTGCAAGCAGGTTTTGCAGCTGCAGCACCAAGAGCTGCCAGCTCTCTCTGAGCAGCAATGCAACATGTGAAGATGATCATAAAAGTGGAACCTGGCTCCTTGCAGGTCTCTGCTCTTTGTGTGTTACCTACAGAACAAGGGCTCCCACGAACGTGCTGAAGAAGCTGCTGCTTACTGCTCAATGACTGCATACGTTCTCATAAAACTTTGCTTCAGAGTCATTTGGGGCATGTGTACTGTTTCAACAAATATAATGTTTTTCACATGTTTCAAAATATTAGCATTTAAACTTGAATAAACAGATTTTTTTTCAGGCAACGTAAAATTTCTGTTAAATTTTCGAAGTGCTTTAGTCATTCATGCTAACAAGCAAGGCATGAAATTGGAAGGATGCAGTCTGAAAACATAGCTTAAGCTTACACCCAATAGTGACTGAAACTTTGAAAATGTTTTCCAATATCTCATAGAAAGGCAGGCTTTGTATCTGAGTCATGAACGGAGCAAAGCAAAGGTTTTTCACAGCCTTAAGAACAGCAGGAAATGGAATATAACAGCATTAGCTCTACTGCTTTGCTTCTTCAGGAAACAACAGTAAATCTACCTCACATGATCACTTGTTTTTAAATAACATCAGTAAGTAACTGATAGCTATTTTTAACATGCTCTCGTGGCAGGAATGAATGAAACTGTATCAACTGCATTCCCAAAATGCAAGCCTTTCTGTTTAAAATAATTTTATTCCTGTTTATGTTAAATTTCACACAGTGCTTAAAAGAATATGTCACTAATTGCAAATACAGTACGTCCCACTATCTATAAACAGCTGATCTTAATTTGAGGTCTGAGCTCTGGCAGAAGATGATCATTTGGTAGTCCTCCAAGTCACAAATACTTTGGTCAAGAGGTCAGTATAATTACCCTGTTATTTAAATGCTTCATTACAGACTGAGTAGTATTTTTCATTCTCCCAGCAGTTAGTGCTGAGCTGCTCACTGTAGCACTAATTTGCAATCACTCATCAGTGGAACTGGCTGGACTTACAGCAAGTGCATTCTGCATAGCTTACAGGGAACGTAGGAATTTTGTTCTCTTTCATGAGCAAAGATAGGTAATTAAGAGTACATTTTTTCCTAGGTGTTCTTTCCTAGCACTTTACCTCTGTCCCATAACATATAATGGACACTACAGATCTAAAACCACACTCTATATTTGTTAAATTCAAATAGCTAGAATATTAAAATACATTTACAAAGAAACGATGACAATGGTACACAACAGAGTATCTCAGGTCTGGTTGTTCTTGTACTAAAAATGTCCCTAACTCTGCTCTGACAGACAGCACAAATGCACCTCTGAATGGATACCAACTACAGTCAGAATCATAGAATCATAGAGTCACAGAATATTCCGAGTTGGAGGAGACCCATAATGATAATCAAGTCTAACTCCAGAGATTAGGGAAAAAAAGCCTGCTTTTTCAGTTACCAGTTTTTGCAGGTATTCTGTTTAGTCACTACTTTTTTTTCAAGGATTAAACATTTCAACCCTTCTGCTCTCATGTGCATAAAGAGGAATTCCTCTAATCCATAAGAATTTGGATTTACATTTGTGGAAGCCCTTTCAGCCAGCAGTATCTTAGAAGAACTTTTTACTTTAAAAGTAGTCAGACTACAGTGAATTAGAAGCCCTTAGAAAATGTAAGAGGTCTTCCACTAGAGATAACCCAACTTCAAAAGATATGCACTTCCTCTTTTATAAAAGCTAGCCTCTTCTGTTTAATAATGTTTTCTCATTTTGTCCAATTGAGGACGCCATTGTTCAAACATATCATAGCTAGAAAAAAAGTCACAAAGTTTGATAACTAGAAGTTGAGTGGAAATGTCTTTTACCTTTCATGGCAGCACAGAGCAGAGCATGCTTTTTCTTTGAAGTTCGCCATTAGACTATAAGAAGCAGTAATGAAGCAGCAGATGTGAAATAAATATTCCAGTGATACCAAGCGGCCAATGAAGGACTACTGATACTTACTTAAAAGGAACACGTGAAACTGCATTCAGGTTGGTGGGAGAAGTCACTGCCTGAAGAACATGCTCAAGGGCCGTCAGTCCTCCTGCAGCCCGAAATGCTATTTGATCTGCTGTGTTCTAGACAAACACAAACACAGAAGAAAAGCAATAGAAATTAATAAAATTCCTGAATACGACAGATGACTGGAAGACAATTGTCCTGAGTTTTCATGTCAGTGTAGGAAATCCTAAATACATGTATTTATCATGTTGAGCACTTCTGAAAAAGAGCAGTGAAATGCCTGTGCACAGGCAAGAGTATTCTTCAGAAGGCACAGGAGTTGAAATTCCCACGTTACTTTTTCAAAGACAACACATATATACCACATACTATATAAAGATAACACCTATTAATGAATACCATAAGAATTTTCAGTAATGACATAAAGTTTTAGGGATTTTAATGAAGTTGATCTTTACCTGTTCCTGTTATCTTTGTAGCTACACTTTAATGCTTTTAATATGTTTTAATGAATATGGACAGTCTCTAGATGGGTATTTCCTCTTTCTTACGAACTTTTTGAAAGGAGACAACCTCCAAACTTGTTCCCTGACTTGTTCTACGTGTGTATAAAATCACTTTGGCAGATCACATTAAAACGTGAGTGCCATGAGTGTGCTGATGATACCAGGTTTCATATTTCACAGCATGCGGACCTCGCAAATTCAGTCCTTGCTGTGGAAGAAAGCCTGACAGCACCACCAAGCAGTGTTATTTTATCCTTAAACCTTTAGTTTTGTACAATATTTTGCTAAAACACAAATATACTTTGCAAAACACAAATCTACATTGTAAAGAACTTCCTTTACTACTAGCTTTCTATCAAGATGAAGTGAGTTGTAATTTCTCCCAGTTTAGTATCATTCAGCTTTAATCTCTATTATTCTCTCTAGATTACTTAATCAGCATTTTGACATTTAGCTATCATGGAAATAAATCCCTGAGTATGCTCATGAAAGGGGTGGGGGCAGGACTTAAATAAAAGGAAGAAACACAAACTGGCAGGAAAGCTGGGAAGGATCCTTGAGCAAACTGTTCACCACACTTACAAAGGTCTGTAAAACTGCCACCCAGTGATTAGGAGCACACTACTGATCTCACTGGCTTTTGGCATGCTATCAAACATATTTATCTCCAAGGGTTCTTTCTGGATGGAGAAACCCAAGAGCTTTTAGCGCATTGAAACACAATGCCGACTACAGAATTAGCTGCTGGCACACGGTGCTTGTGAGTATGTGCCAGTACGTACGCACCATGCAGGCACCCTTCTGCCGACAGCCCTCACTGCAGGGACAGCTCCTCCGCCTGGCCTCGGGTCAGTGCAGGTGATGGGACCTGCTGGGAAAGCATGCCGCAGCCACAGAGGAGCAGAGTGTCACTTGAATATTGCATCACTGACTTTCAGAGTGAATGCTGTGTGACTGTGCCATCTGAGAAAACAGTGAAACATGCACAGGCAACTCCTCAGCTACCCACGATACGAGACCTCAGGTAGAAGACGAGCTGCGTGTAAGGAAAGAACAGTATTAAATCACCCCAGGGCTGAAAAATATTGCCATACTCTCCTGAAATATAGCAGCCAAATAAAACCAACATGTTTTTAAGACGTCTGAATTAATTTCTGCTTGAGATGGTTTTCAAATTTTGAAGTATTTACATATTAATCTGAAGAAATCTTTCTTAAAGCATAACCATATGAGAGCAGGGTATCTTATTCAATTTGTTCCTTTCTAAAATTAACCTACATCCTTCAAAATATGATCCAAATTCACTTAATGTTTTGCAGTGCTAAATCTTTACGTTAGCTGATACGTAGTTAAACATTAGAAGTAGGCTGAGGCATATAAGTTACGCAAAGCCCTTGCTCAATAATATTCTTCTTTAAATTGTATGCAGAAACCAAAACCTGTTACTAATTGATGCTCACTTTTCATTCTCTGTTGCTTTGTATTACCCACTGACCTGTATGAATAAATCAAAGATTTCAGTGTGTCTGAATGAAAGACCCATTTGGGTAATTACAACTTTTACATTCATAGCACCAAAAGCACCGAGCAGATCAGGCACCACACGAATATGGAAAATGACAGATCCTGTCACGAAATAACGTTAACTCCCTATCTGGAAGGGCACAAACCAGCATGGCACATTTTTGCTGCCTGAGAGAATCCTCCAGACTTCTAACCTAGTCTCTTGAATTACTTAGCTAGATGATTACGAAAACTGTTTCATAATTTCACTACAGAAACTGTTCCTTCAGAGTGGCTGCACGGTCAGATCGGGAAGCTTATTCAGCAAAGGCAGACAATACAATGAGGTTCATGTGTTGTAGAAAAGATATTTAAGTTTGGTTTTCAAACAGTGAAACTGCTTTGCCTTGCTCACGCATACTTTCACAAATATGTAACTATTTTAAACAACATTTTTAGACAACCTGATTGCAAGTATAAAAGGATTTCAAACCTCTAAAGCTACCTTGTCATGCAGGAGAGCAGGGACAAACAAACATGTAGGGAAAAAAGTGATTATTACTGTCATCTAAGCACTTCTGAACAGAGAGAGGAGAAGGCACAAAAGCCATGCAGATGCCACCTAAATTTGCCTTAACCATTACAAAAACAGCATTGGAGATGTAGTGCTCAGAACAGATGACGCTGCACTCAAACTAATACAAGAAAAAAAAAGTCTTGTTTTCTTTGCTTTTCAGAAGTCTGAATCATTGTAAAATACAGTAGTCTTGTTTGTACAGGAGGCGAGCCAACACAGCTCATGTGATATTAAGTCTGCATTTGTGATTTTTGGACTACTATATACTTGTCATTTAGAGCACACGTTAACTAACTTCAACACAGCAGTGTATGAACCATGTACCTCTTCAGCAGAATGTAGGCACACTAATGCACACATGGCAAACTGAATAGAAATGACAATAGACCATGTAACAATGTTAAGGATTAATTATGAGCTAAGCATTTTAATAAACTTTTAAAATTAATCTTTTATTTTTTAAATCATGACAAACACTCAGGAAAGCTCCCTGCACACTCCCACCGAGTGTGGCTGATTTACCTGTTACAACACCTTAATGGATTTGAATTCCTCTTTACTCCTCTCCTATGGCTTGAGTGACAACTGACTAATAGGATTACAGGCTCCATTCCAATAATACAGCTCAGCAACATGCCAGCAAAAAATGACAGCCTAAACCTGAATTACATGGCCTGGGAATCCATCCAATTATTAACTAAAGTAACTGTTATTACCTAACCTAATCAAAGGAGAAGCAGCTGTTAATCTTTGGTGGCCTGCAGTGCAGTAGCGGTCAGACTGGATGAACTGTCTTTGTACTTGACTCCTCTACAGACAATAATTACGTCCTTTGTGATCAAGAAGGAAGGGCTTCCTAGCCTTCCAGACAGAGGCAGCAGATGGGGAACAACTGTCTGTGTGTTCATTAGCAAGACAGGGTGGATTTTATCAGGGTTTGGCATCTGTGGCACCTTCAGAAGCACCACTTACTCAATGATACCAGTAGATTCGGCAAAGTGAAGAACTAGCAGGCCAAATACAGAGCTCAAAATAACGGTTTAATCTCATCATCTGACATTTCACAAAGAAAAATAAACACAGCAAAAACAAGTCATTAACACACATGCCTCACAATTGCTATGCTCAGATACACAGGCAACAGAAATACACGAAAGGGCCAGTAGTGCCATTACTTTGCTGGGGTTTGCTTCATTTGTTGAGGTAGCTGGATAATATAACTGTATGCCTTTGAAATAAAATCAAAACAAGAGAAACATCTTTGAGTTATTAATAAAAGTCAGTGGGTATACTAAGTAACACAGAGTGAAGTAAAGTGAGCATCAATTAGTCAACACTTTTTGATGCCTACATAGAATATTCCTGGGCAGAAGAAAAGCCAAAACTGCTACCTTGCTCTGCTGCTCCCACTTTACACAGACCATCTGACAAACTGAAAGTTTTGTCAAACAAGTTTGGAGGCCAGAGAAACCTGCCTCAACTGAGACACTATGGAAGTACAATCCAGTGTATGTCAGGGAAAGTGAAAATATGACAGGATCACCGGATGGAAGCACCTGAATGGGAAGATGATTTCTGATAATGCACAGTAACAGCTGGTATTTAGAAGGCGAGACTGGATGAATTCAGGTAAGAAAGTGATTTTTTTAATGCCAAGAGTAATTAACGACTACCGTAATATACTTAGGATATAGTCGACACTCAATCATTTGAAGTTTTTAAATCAAACCTGATCATCTCCTAGAAAAATATGATCCTAGTTAAATCATAATTTATTAATTTGGTGCAAGAGCTATTGGGTGAAATCCAACGTCCTATACCAAAGTACTCACTTCCATACATTTCTCCTGCTAAAGTACTCTTATTATTTAATATACAGAGTAGAATCAGAAATAATGCAGACCTTTAACATCCAAAATGATTTCATGCCAGCTTTAGCATCTCTTTAGCATCAGTTCCATGTAACTTCAGCACTTCAGTTTGAATATCAGCACTTGCATTGGAAATCTTTTCAAACTACCTTTAAAAGTACTGCTGTGCAAACCACCCCACAGACAGGCATCCATAATCAATATTCTGATGTTGATTAAAAAGCATTTTCCTTCCTCATCCAAAAGAATGCATTCTGCTAGTCCCACTCTGTATGTCTGAATAAAAAACTAATCTGAAAAGACATTCTGAAGAGACCTCAGGAACTAAAACTGTTAAGATGGAAAATATTTGTGAATGAAACCCAAGTATTTTGAAACTTTGATTTCTATTTCTGAAAGAACACAGTGAACTTGTGTGACTATTCTGCACTTGTTAAACTGTTTAATGAAGGAAGAAGTAAAAACTAATTACAAAATGTAGTTGAAATCCATATTCTGAAATGTTCTTCTTTTGTTTTCTTGGGTGTTTGAAGATTCTTAAATTCCAGGGGCTAAGAAATACAGTTCAAAGCTGCCTCAGAAAAAGAAGCCAGATAACTGAATCCTGACCCGGATCCTCTTTTTCTTTTTCTTTTTTTTTTTTTTTTTTTTTTCTCCTCTTTAAGTAAATACATTATTGTATCTACAAGCACATACAAAATCACAGATATGCTGGTCAGCATAGAAAATCTACACTCCTATTAGTCCTCCAGGAAAAAGTGTATTTATTAAGAATCACTGGAGAGAACATATCAAAATAATATTTTCTACTAAAATACTAAATTTTGTTTTCTGTAATAATTCTGTCTAGTGAAATCAGTACTATACTAGTATAATAATGCCCTGTTCCACCTGAAAAATCTTAAACCAGTTTTCAAAATGAGTGACTCGACTTACAGCACAATTTCAGGCACTGCATATCAGTAGGAAAATGTAAATCTGAAACCAAGTGCAGGATTCAAGTATGAGACAGGACTGGCTTAGTATCATCTGTGCACCATTATGGGGAGGCATTCCCTCACATTAAGGACATCTAACGGGCATTTGTGCCAACTCCCCCTTCATGAATTGCTCACATGTTAAGGCACCCAAGCTCCTTAGATAATGCTACACAAGGCCACAGAAAGGAGGGCTTGAGTAATGCTCCTTTGCACAAGCAAAGGGCAGAGCTAGCTGATTCAGAAGCCTTAAAGATAAGGCAGCTCCTCTAATTTCTGTGTTTGCATTCCAAAATAATTGATCTCAGCACCGTCACTATGTGAGGATGCTTACCTAGCATCTGCTTAGATCCTGAGATGGTAGGCAGGTAAATCCGGGGTACCTTGGTACCTCCCTGCACGATATTCGGTACTTCCACACTCCCCTGTAGAGCTTACCCTGCAGCCTCTAAGCCATTTGGATAATACTGTTTTGGTGGTGACTTTTTTTCCCCTTTACTTTTGTTTTCTTTATTAACAAAGCTGTATTAACTGCAATTACACATATTTAGCATAAAGGAAGAAGAATACATAGGTACAACAAGAAAAAAGGCTGAAAAGAACAGCTGTTGCTACACTACTGAAATATAACAATAAAAACTAAGCTTTGTTTTCAAATTAAATGAAAAGTTCAAAAAAAGTCATTTACTACTCTACTTTCTACAAGCGCATTACAATTGTCATATATTGCAAGCTACTTAAAATCAGTCTAGGTCTGCTCTGAAGTCTGTCTTGCAAACACTAAATGTCACGTGCTTATAAATTTAACTTCTGCCTGTGCACATTCTTTAATTCGTATTTCTGGATGCCACTACCACAGGCAGACAGATCGGGCGCAGGAAAACACAATACAAAGAAAATAATTAACTGTAGTTACTTACTCTGATTTTATGATATTAAAACAGATCTCTTGTCCTGCAAAAGCTTAACGAAGAAATGACTTTGCATATGTTGGAATGTATGCTGATACAAATGGACACACAAGAAAAAAGAGCACCAGACCGGACAGCAGAAGGCCCCAGCTAGTACAGCATTAAGTGCCTTGGAAGCTAACAACATCTAACTGCATACCACACATTCAGAAATCAACACAGCAGTTTTCAGTAACACACCGTGCAGAGTAAGTTACCCTCCCAATAATCTTGCAATAACAACACTGCAGAGCTTATCTGTGAACTGAACTTGCCTTGTAATACCATTTCCAGCAAACAAGTTAAAAAATAGTCTGTGGCTGACCTCTAGGAACAAGTTCCTATTTATATGTTCATCTTGAGAAAAAGGTTAATCCACAGATTACAGAAACTCCGGGCAAACAAATTATTGATGATATAAAGCTGCCTGGTCCAACTTGCACGAGGCAACACACATCTGACCTATTGACTTCTTCCTGGCAGTGACAAGGAATGTCTGCTTGGGCAGAAAATGCTGTCCCAAGAGCTCCTCCTGTGTTTGAACACAGCCTGCTCTTTGAACGACAGCCACAGGGGTATTGCTCTTCTGCCCACCGCCACCGCTGGTCGGATGAGGTGCCATTTCTGCACCTAGGAGTAGTTTGTACCACACGGAGTTAAGATGGCCAATGCAGCGCGATACACCATAGTCCGGACTCTGCACGTTGCTGAGCCTTTTCAAACCCTGTGCTTCTGGCAACACATCACTGACATTCAGGGCTGAATATTCACACATGAAAAGCTCCTAGTCTCCAAATTAAAGGCTTTAAAGTGCTGAATTCGTTTTGAGTCGGGTTACTTAGATCTCAGGTTTTCCATCAGTTATATCTATTTGATCAGATGCTGAGTTCATGCTCTGAACTCAATATTCTGTATTTTCCTAAGGACAGCTTTAGCCTTGATTTACACTTAGAGCAAAGGAAGCATAAATACAGAATTCCCCGTTATGTTCTGTGTTCACAAAATTACTAGATTTTTGTGGTAAAATACAGAGATCCAAGGGCCTGAATTCTAGTTTTAGCTGGTAAAAAAAGACGTGTGTTTAAGTTTTAAAATTCTATGCACTTCATAAACTTTGGATTTTGACTTTAAATCATTTTTAAACTGCTGTAATTCAGCTTTAAATTTGATTAATGACTTCCCTTCCCCAGACATCACAGCAGGCTGAAACTGGCTACTGCAGGAGTCTCCGAAGTTGAATACAACTTGTTGAATAGAACTTATATTCCACGGGCCACAGGCACACACATCCTGCTAAACAGGGAGCGAGACCAAGCTAATCGGCTGCGCTGCCTCCTGTCCCTAACCAACCTCACCCCAATCCCTGCCAGCTGGCTGATTTAAGAAAGGTATTTTGTATCTTAAAGAAGAGACAAATAAAAGGTAAGTATCCTCTCTGTCCAACACCAGCAGCCAGACACTTGCACTTTTTCAATAAAGGACCTTCCAGGCCCATGAGAAAGAGCTAAGTCCACTTGCTGATTTCACACAGTAAAATTAAAGGTGGACACTCAGTGCTTTCTTCTTCCTCACTGCTATAAATCCAAAAACCAATGAACTTGCCCTTTACGCCCAGCAATTGCTCTCACTGTGATTTTGGTGAATGCTTTTAGGGCAGAAAGTAGGACTCCACTGATACAGAGCTACAGAAAAAAACATTTAAGTCTCATACAAATTAGAATAAATATGCTTCTTTCAAAGCCATTATGACTAACATTAACTTAGTGTGATCTCCTGGATCAGATCACCACAAATTTCTATCTGAATTTGGTGTCCAACATACCAAGGTAGAATGAGGCCAATAGAGAAAAGGTGATGGCTTCTCTGTCCTACGGCACCACAAAATAATCTGAAATATTCCCCAAATTTATCCTCATTTCATTTTTTGAAATTTGTAGTTCACCACTTGCTACAAACACAGTATTTTTTTCAAACAGAAAAGAACTTGATTTTTATATTCCAGCAGAAAATATTCAAATTATTCCAATAATTTCAGCTTCTGAAAATACCTTCCAACAAAAATATTTGGATGTTCTGACTATGATACAATTATGAACTTTATGACACATAAAACAAAGCTATTACAGATATTACATATATGTGACCTGCACTGTTAGCTTTTATTGAAAATAAGAAATAAATTTAATCCAATCTTCATACAGAACATATCATATGTTTAGCTAAAATGAAGTTTAAAGTTTTAAGTTCTAATTACCTTTAAAAATAAGAATAGCAATTGCTTTCATTAAGAACAAAGCCCAAAACTTGGATGAAAGCAAAGAAAAATTAAGATAGCACTTATTTTTTAAACACTGTGGCCACTAAATACCCACTGTCCATTGTAAAAGAAGGCTTTTTGCTGTAAACGAACGAGCAGCGGATCACAATCTTTGTATGGCTGCGAGCCAAAAGACACATATCACGTCCCTGAGCGAAGGCAGCAGGTTACAACATGACAGCATCAATGGCCCCACAGGGTCCCGCTGCGGCGCTGCGAGGCTGGTGGAGGAGCAGGCACGGGGCTGGAGTCAGGGCACGTCTTGTCCCAGTGCCCTGCGGGGGCTGTGCCAGGGGGTCAGCGGGGCTGTGGCCCCACGGCACCGGCCTGGCACAAGGGCGCTGGGAATGGCCGCTTGGGTACCAGAGGCTGGCTGCCCCTCGCCTGCACTAGGGAGTAGCTTCAGGCGTACATCACCCAGCTACACGCCTATGTATCTGCGGGTGTGTGCCACTTTGCTTTGTGTTTTTCATTTTTAATATGAACACTGTGCATGTTGGTATTTTTTTTCCATATGAACACCCTATAAAGTTGACTGCACGTTTAAGTCCCAACAGGCTACCTACTATTTACCTGAGTAAATATTCCACACAACAAAACCAGGAGGCCTGCTGCTATAAGGAGCCGAGTGGGAAATGAAGCTGTGCAATTTCTAAGCCCACTTGCGTAGTGCCACAGGACTGGCTGGAGCTGCTGGCAGAAAGGCCGAGGTGTGCTCTAAGGTCAGGAGTACCCCAACTGAACGACACCGGGGCTGGTTTGTCACCTACAAGAGTCAACAATGCCTGAGTTCCTGTTCAGACAATAGCCATAATGAAATTCGCTGCACTTTGAAAATTAATGGGCAAACCAATTTAGCAGGTAACACCTCTGGCCCTAGAAGTTGCTTCAGTATTAACCAGATTGAAATCTCATGTAAGCATTTTTTCTTCCAAACTAGAATGTGACTTCTAAATAGAGCTGTGTTACTTGTACGGATGAAGGGGACACGCCGTTGTTTCTGCCCGTAGTGTCCTCTAGTGGGGAAACGGGAGATAGTAAGTAACGGGAAAACAGAGCTCCGCATCACAGGTGTCCCTTCAAGGAAAAAACAAATGCCTCTCAATCACAAAAACACCTACAAAAGTCTGGCATTTTGACTGAGCTTTTCATTACCATAATCATGTTCAAATGTCAAAGTTTAAGTAACTTTTGAAAGCTTCCATCAGACTGAGAAATTATGTAGTTGTGAGGCTGTTTACAGAAACTGGCAAAAGTACACCTCTTGTGCTCCCACACCGCCGTGACTCTGTGCGCACACGTACACAGATGTGAGATCACAAAATGCCGGTGGTGGGGTACGAGCTGGGTTATGTCGTATGCCATGACTTAGGCAGAATCCCTGCACCAGTCATTTTCACCCTTTCTCATATGCAATGTCCTATGATGCTCTTTTTGATTCGCCAGTTTTGGCCACCATCTTATTACCAGCTGACCCTTCAATGCTTCAAAAGCAAGAATTATTAATTCTGAAGAAACTGAGTCACTGCTTCCACTTCTCACACTCCTGCTTTCTTCAGAGATAATCATCATTCCTGCCCCTAAGTAGTCTAACAAAACTAAGTTAAACCAGGATCACTCATTTTCAGATAAAAAAATAGGTTTAAAATTTGCTACTTCTATTTCATAATGAAGAAAACTTTCAAGTGTGAATTAGAAGTGAAACAGCAAGCTATGACTTGCACACTCTAAAGCTAGGCTGATTTTTCTGAACACATAATCTAGCATAAAACTACTACCTTGTTATCTTACTTTTGCTTAGCTTAGCAATTCTAAATTCCTTCAAGAGTTTGGTATCAAGTTGCAGTATCTTGTCTAGTATTCATTCAGTGATTATGTGGAGCAATGATGCCAGTTAAAATATACTCAATATTATGTTCAGTAAATTTTCATGGACGATTTTTAAGGAATTTATTGCAAATGGTACAAAAGCTTGCAGATGTTCTACTTAACATTGCCAAAGAGTTGATCCATGGAGCAAAAACAGTTTTTAATCTTACTGTTTAAGTTTCTGGTGATTCAGTTTCTGTTATCGGGGGGAGGGGGGGGGAAGGACTAGCTGGACAGACAACTCAGTGTGCCTTCCAGAAACTGGCCTATGAACCTTCACACTGGCTATGGTCACCATACCCAGTGTGCCTGACAGTTTAGAGAACAAATCATAAATAGGCACCCTCACTGTGCTGCTAAGGCCAGCCATTTCTGACAGTCTTTACAATGGCATAAACACTGTCTCCCTATAGTCCCCTTGTATTTGAAAGTTATGACAAACATTTTCCTGAAATGTAAATAACTGACATCATGACTGCTGAAAAAGGAAGATGAAAAATCTATCTAAAAATTGCAAAACCAAAAACATTGCCTGGCACTAAGCAAATCATTAATGGTCACCAAGAGAGCACTTTTTAGAAGTTACAAGCATTGAAAGCCTTTTAAAAAATAATAAAAGTATTGAAACAAGAAACAATTACTAGCTTAGATTCACACATTTTTGAGTTACAAAATTACGCCTTTTCCTAAATGAATGCATTTCTTTCCCTGAAATCCCTTCTCAGGATGAGAACTATTCCAGCTTAATAAAAATAAATACCTTGAAACTTAGCCTACTGAAAAGCAGCTACTGTTAGAATTGTGCCAAGAGAGCTGACAAGTAAGCATAAGCACCATGAATGTGGCTCCATTTGTTATAAGCCTCCTCTTCTATCCAGTTCAGTTTTAGTCCCATACTTTAATAACCTAATTTGCAGTATTATTTACTGCGCCTAGGAAACCTGAAGGAAACCGGGACACACCTATCCTCAAAACAGTACAAAATCTTAGTAATTTTATAAACATCAGAACCAGGGAAATCTTGCTTGTTAGGGCCTTGTGCCTAGCGATAAGTGTGAGCTTCAGCTTCATCATTTACTTAGGCTGGGACATTTATAAAACCCCTGTCCTTCCCCTGTAGCTCTCTCCTCAGCAGCACATCTGTAGGATGCTCCCTGTCAAATTACTTAAGTTAGAGGAATTGTATAACTCGTGTTGTGATAAATACCTTTTTTAAACTCGTGGTCTAACGAGAAACATTATGAAAAATCCTGCAGTTAAGCAGATTAACTGCATTTGAATTCCAAAAATCCTGAGGTTCCCATTGTGATCATACTGAAACCGTGTATGTCATATTCCCAGTCAGGAGGACGTGAGACACATTAACAGCTTGTCTCCATGTCACATACACGTATAGAACACATTTAACAGCAGTGATTTAACTGCAGTGCTTTAGCTGCAGCTGAGCCAGGTGAAAAGGCTGCTGCCCTCGGCTGCTTGTCACCACGCTCCTTCCTGAACGCAGCAGCCAGCCGCGGTCCTCAGAACGGCGGGGTGCGTCAGCTGCGGTACCATCAACGTTTTAAAGTAGGGCTTTTAAAAACTGTATCAGAACAAACTAACCAAAATAAACACCACCAAAACAACACAAAACTAAAAACAAATTAGGGAGAATTTTAGGGAAGCGATGTGTCAGCAGGTCTAGGAAGACCATCTGAGTGCGCAGCAGTCACCTCTGACCCAGGGCAGGTTCATAGCCTTAGAAACAGTCGTACTGCAGGCAGCGGAACACACCATAGTTACACAGCAGAAAATAGTGGTTTTGTTTGTTTGTTCTTTTTAAATCAGTTAAGATTACCTCTATACACTAAAGAAAATCGATGATATTAATATTAGCAGCTGAATACTGTATCTGTGGTCACACTAATAGTGTACACTGATTTCAATCTGCTTGTTTCTGAATTCCCTATTACAGGACATTTCTGTATGAGTGCTCAAGTCAAACTTGAGCAGTTAATCCTGGGTTCCCTGCATATCTGAAACACACTGCTGCCCTTGGTAATGGAAAGCTTAGTTCTCTTGAAGAATGGTCATGTATAAACTCTGAAGCAGAAAAAACTGCAGCAGGAAAACTGTTTTAGTCCTGCAGTTCCGCATTCTTTAAGAGGCTACATGAATTTTTGTTGGCAGTGTTTTTTTTTTGTTTGTTTGTTTGTTTTAAGCAAAGGCCCATTCTTAGGAGAATTTAAGATCTGATAATGTTCAGTTTAAGATCTTGAAGAGTCCCACATGACAATTTGCCAACATCAGACTATGGCTTTTTGGTAACATTTGCACGCATTGTGCTATTGTGTTTGTGTGCACGTTTTTTGTTTGCTTTTTGTTTTGGTGTGTTTGTTTAATATTTTTTAAACAAAGTAGAGGTGAAAGTGAATACAGCTTCCTTTCAGGATTTCTGCCAGAAAGGATGAGAGACTGCACAAAACCCAAGGACTGCCATCCAGTAACCTAGAGTACAACCCAATCAAAGCCCTAACACAGTGTATGTCAGATAGGTCCAGGGACAGCATACTGAGCACATACAACGCCATCCAGCTTTGTACCTCCAGACTGATGTCACCAGCAGAAGCAAGGATGCATTCCAAAGGGGCACTGGGCAGGAATCTGTTTAAAATTGGAACAACATTGTGGTTTATGACTTTATAGCACTATGTTGATTTAATTAAAATGCATGTGTGAACCACAGGCTGTGTGCAACTAATGGCCACACTTCTTGTCAGATCCTCAGAACCTGCACTTTAACAATCTGAGCATTGAGAGGATATGCTGATGCAAAACCCCTTTAAACTAGGAACAAACTCTTCCTGCTGTACTGGTATTTTGCTCTCGGTAAAACAAATCTTTATTTCCCCAGTGATACAGCATGCACTTTTTTCAGTCAATGTAAGCTACTAAGAAAAGAAAAAATAAATGTTTCAGAGGTGTGTTTTTTTTTTTTTTAATCAATTTTATTGGACAATACTTGTGCATAACTTTTTCTGAGTCTGAAGAATTTCTAGTAAATGGCAAGGATCTATTGTTGTTAACTCTGTCCTCCCTTAGGGCAATTCTTTATTCAACCCAGGCCATTAGCAAGGGTAAATCACTGTTATCAGCTCACGCACACTGACAGCTTGTGTGGTTCCTACTCCCTCATTCCTCCCCCTACATTATGGTATATTTTTATGCTCTCCAGGGAAATTCAATTAACAGTGTCAGTCTCCTCCTCTCAGTCAATGACTGACACCATCAAGATTCTTTTCACCGCCCATTGACATGTAAGATGTGTCTGCTGATTTCTTGACTCAGAAGTTAACAAGAGAATTACTAACCACTTCTATAAATGACTACGTACGATCTGTGCCGTAAACACAGTGACAGCTATTGCAATCAATCTTTCTTGACCTTATCGATTAGGACACTCAGATGTAATAAGACTTCTCCAGTGGTAGAATAATGATTTGAGGGTAAAAATCCAAATCAACAACAAAATAACGTATGCCTATCACCAAATTTACCTTTTATTTCCCAGCTGCAGGCTCAACAAGCAGTAACATTTCGAACAACTGATGATTACCAGTTAGCTGCAATTCATGTCTTATTTAAAAGAATCTCAGGAAACTGAGATTAATAATTACAGTTTCCTGTAATTATTTCAGTAACTTCACAAATAGATATATCTTTTTAGAGACCTCATGCAACACATTTTCTGTATTTTGAAATAAATATGAAATTAATATTTCAGTAATTAACACAAACACTGCACAATTGGAAAGTGTCGCAAGTCTTTCAAAATTGCCATTAAACTTGATCAGCAACTCAAAGTAATTAAAATAACAGGCAGGAGAATAGTATCCCAGGCACTGTTCAGCATTTTAAAGTCTATGCTATTAGAAGCTTTGTTTCACACTGAATAAGCTGTGAAAACCTTCAAGCATGGCACTTATCTTTACAGAAACTAACTCTGAACCACAATGATGAAACCCCCTGCTCAGATTTTATTAACTTGGTTTCTCTCAGTATCAATTTTCAGGATATCATGATTACAGATACGAAATAGAGGTCTTTTCTAAGGGTGAATGAGAGAACAAAATAACCTTCCTTTGGAAAACTCAAATACAGAGGTTCTAACAGTGTAAAAAGTTGTATTACAAGACAAACCACTGTGCCGGCAGGCCAACCACGTTGAAATAATAATAAAGATGAAAATTCTATACTCTCAATTACAAAAATTCAGCATTTTACCTTAAAGCAAGGCTGGCTTTATAAGCAGAGCACTTAAGAGAAAATTGAAACCATAAAAACATATGATATATTCACATAATACCTCAACCGTCCACGGAAGACCAACCCCAAAAAGCAGGCTTAGCAGTGTTCTGGGAAAGCACAAGAGCTTTGTGATGTGGGACCTTCCTGAATTTCTGGTTGAGGAGAAAGGAAGCCACCAGGAACAGCTGAGGCAAACACTGTCAAATTGCTGAGGGACCTTTCTGCATACTCTAACCAAGCACATTTACAGAAGAGCGAGGGAGCTCTCATTCCTCCTGACATCACGCTGCCAACTCCTGCCTAAAAAGCACCCCCAGAGCTTTTCAGCTCTTTGGTGCTGGAGCACACGGAAGGAATCTTAAGACTCACTTCTGTGAAAACTTGCTAATTGGAGTGCAGAGTTAAAAGACTTCTAAAAGTGTCATTATATGGCTCAAACCATTAACAACATCAGTGAAATATTTAATACTAAGATGACTATTTAGCAGTCCTTACATTCGTTCTGCTGCAAAAGCATCCTGAGGACAACAGGCAGAAGGACAAATTAAAGTACAACAGATCAGACAAATCACTTGTAAAATATTTAGCCAGCTAGGTAAAAACTTATTTATAATATAGTAATTATGTTTATAATAAACCTTATTAAACATATAAAATTAAACCACGATAGCCTGAATGTAATGACAGTCTTATTTAAAAATAGCATTAGGCCAGATCTGTACTTTCAATTAAATCAAACTACCAACTAATGTCAACTTCTGTGCAACTCTTACACTGTGAATAAGCAAAAAATCTCCTTCTTACTCTTAACTGACCACTTTCCTCCCATGGGTGCAGTGCAAGCCATTGCAGCTGTAGGAAGCAAGATGAGAACAGAAAAAACACAAGTAGCTAGTCTGGGTTGCAGCCAGACTCAAAATATCTTTGAAATACCACAGTAAAAGCTGTTCTCATCTGTGCTGGGGCTCCTGGCAGAACAGAATTGGCCTCCTAATTAGAAAGCTCAAAATCTTCCACTGCTTCCTTTGGTTGTACCAAGAGGACAAACGGCACAGGATAAACAAGTGTTTATCCTCACTTTATCAGCCTTCCTCTACTCCTAAGTGCAACTCCAGTTATTAACATAGGTTGGCATGTGTTAGCACAAACTGGGAAATGAACACACTTTACAGAAATATGTCTTTTACATTACATGCATGTTTTTACTAATCTTTAAACTTCAGTAAACGTAAAATGAAGGAGCATTTGCCACAATCTAATATAACAAAGTTAAGCTTCGTGATATCCATCACAGAAACGTTCCAGCTTGAATCAGCTTTTATACTTTCAGAAATACAAAATCACTTATCTGGTCTCATAAAATTAGCTTAAATTCTACTTAAATCAGACATTTTTCTAAAATACTAGAGAATACAACTGGAAAACATTCCACATCGAATCCACTTGTTTAAATGTTGTTTACTTGTGGTAGAAGCGTAGACTTATGTAAAGTTACTAATAGATCAGAAATGATGACAACAGAAATCCCATGTAAACAGACTAGAAATTTCATACAACCCTGTTGTTGTTTGATTTAAAAAATGATACTCATCTTCTGCTAGTAACTAGAACACATCATTCTGCGTACGCATCAAGCTCATAGCAAGAGTCCTGAACCTACCTGCTGAAAAAAGTGTGGATTTGGGGAAGAAAAAAAAGGAAACTTGAACTGTTTTTTCCCTCCAAAGCCTCCTTGTCATAAATTTAAACATTTAAATAAAAAATTGAATCCTGAAATACATATTTATAATTACTTCATTTTATTAGATAACTTCTCAAAATTAGTAACAAATGCATTAATTAATGCACAATGCTAGAAATAGGGTTCTCTCTTATGAACAGAGTTCTCTGTTCATTTAGACAGTTGAACTCCCTTCAGGAGAACTCCTTTCAGATACACTCTGAAAATTCCAAGCTTCTACTATAGTAGTCATTAGTATTCATCAATACACATCTAAATCATTCCCAAATCCAAATTGATATTGAAGGCAACACAGTTTATAGATTAATCACGTCAGACAGTAATAGTCACAATACCTCTTTTTCCAGAATACGAGAGATCTCTCCTAAAGTCCGATCCAGAGCAGAAACCTTGTTGTTTGCCAACAAACCGCTATCCTGCATCTGGAGATGCTTGAAAAGGTCTTTTGCTAATCGCTGTAACCTTCAACATGAAACAGAAAACAAAGAGCAGTTAAAGCAAAGAAAAACTCTCTAAATCATGGGAAATTTCATCTTTGTAATGATACTCCGGTAACTACGTATCAACAAAACAACAACGAAAATCAGTGTAAAAATATCTATACTGAACAGCAACTAAAATGTCCTACGCAGCAAGTAGGCACTGTCAGCTTTGAGTGTCTATGACTTTTCACCATCTGCTTTTTTAGGGAAATGCTATGGAAATAATGTGAACAGTATAGCCATAAGGGCAATTCTTTATTAGTCCGATGTTTATTTATTTCATTGCTCAAACAAATTAATTTCCCTATTATTCCTCCACAGATTATCCTGCTAGTTTTTGTCAACGAATCACAGAACGGTTTGGGTTGGAAGGGACCTTCAATCAAGATCATCTGCTTTCACCTCCCTGCCAGTAAAGAATTTATTCCTAATATCTAATCTAAAACTACCCTTTTTTAGTTTAAAACCATTACTTCTTGTCCCATCATCACACTCCCTGACAAAGAGTCCCTCTCCACCTTTCCTGTTGGCCCACTGTAGGTATTGGAAGTTATCTTACTTTTCAATATGCCTTCAATATGCCCTTTTCCTCCACTGCTCGATTCTTCCCGCCCACTTATCTGAGTAGTTCCCTCTTGAGACGAGTAAGAGAAACAGAACAGCAGACTACTTGGCTAATTTCTTATGGCATCATAAAAGAAATAGCTCTTCAGGTTTATTTGAACAAGTGAAAACTAGTGACTCTGCAGGCTACCTCAGAAAGGGCATTCCATTAATGAGGGTCAGTAATGAAGCCAAAACGCAGAGGTAGGAGAGACCACACACACACGGATTCGGACTCATTTCAATTTTACATATCTACGCCTGGGCTATTCACCTATGCTTTCTTGCTAGGCAGTGAGGAACAACACACAGTTTCAAGGCACTGCTCATCTCCTCCTGGAGTGTAAAATAAAGCACACTCAGTGCATCTTTCCTTGCCCTGAATGCAAAATCCATAACTAGCTCACATGTAGACTTCTACATCTGTAGAGGCATTAGAGGCAGGTGATAAAAATGTTCAACAGGGTCCCTTACCACAGGACTATGAGAAGCAGTGAGGACGTATCAGTCAGTACTTGCCACGTATTTGCAAGCCACTGTTTTATTGCTACTGGCTGCTCTGCTGTGCTTGCTGGACCTTTAGTTTGAGCTAGTAGAACAATTTGTACTGGAAGTGGGAAGAAGCTGGTAACTGAGCAGCATGAGAGGAAGAAATACTATAGTGACTAGAAGTAAATACAGACCTGCAGGAAGGATATCAATGTTTATCATAAAATGGGAGATCATCAGTGTGAAAGGGCCAGAAAGCAGTCACAAAGTGACAACAGAGTAAAAAGAAGAAAAAGATTGCCTTAACTGTTCTCCTAGAGGTGAGACAGGAGACAGAATGGCTGGAGAATGAACCACAAGTCGTGTGTTTAAAAAAACCAACAAAATACAGAATATTCACTTGGAATGAGACCTGAACAGAGAGTTTCTACTTGATCAGTGGGAAACAGGTACTCTGTATCTTTTCTTTAAAGAAATTAAGAGATTTGTAAGAAGCTTTCAAAAGACACTGGAAATACAGCTATGTTTTTAAAGTACAAATAAAGATGATTTGCAGATTTTGTGTTTTGGACTTATCATCATCTGGTCAGCTGAGTCCACTAATATTCAGCCTGTGGATTTTTCTATGACAAGAAAAATAAAGGGGTACTAAGGCCAACAAAATTTTCTGCACGGTTGTTTCCTCTGTGGAAAATGAAGTTGGAGGAAACACTCTGTCTAACAGTAAACCAGGAGCTGAAATGGGAAAGAAAATTAAAAGCCAAATAACTGCAGGACTTTGACAATAAATCAGATGACCGCTAACGCCGCTGAGCTTAAGGAGTGGATTGTAGCACTGATGAAAAACCGAATTGCTGCAGTGCAGAAAGACGACCTAGAAGCTAGGTATTTCAGGTATTCTTGTGGGGTTTAAAATAGCTGTTTTCTTGGCAATATCCTGGTGCATTAAACAAAAATAAAGATGACTTCCCTTGGAAATGTCTACCCAAATTCTATGATTAAAGTATTTATAAACAACAAAAAAACCCAACACGCTATATTGCGTGCAACTCCATGACAGAAGATGGCAAGACAGGTTTCCATTTGCTCCATTTAACATCAGAGGAATGGAATTCAACCAGGATTAAGCAGAGAGGCTAAAGAAAAGGACTTTTCCTAATCTTAGTATTACAGAGAAAATAAAAACCCGTCTCCTACATGACAAGCCTGAAATCTCTTTTGATGAGATAGAATAGATGTTTCATCAGCCATCAGCATACAAGATGTGTAAGGTTGATCAAGGCACTACTAAAAAGGACTTGAATAAAAAAAATAATCATGTTACATTGCCTTGTCTGTTGACATGTTCCCTTTCCCTTCAGTCTTGAAAATAGCTTTCATACATACTGAAATTCCTGTCTTTCCTCATGCACCAGTGGTCACATATTGTTGTGAGAACCAACGAACACTTCATTTTGCATCACACTGAAGTTCATGTTATAAAAGTGATAACATATATCCTCTTTTGCCAAATAATACTTTGTTAATTTATCAAGCATTTCCATTATCTCCAAATTATGATACTACCTTAAATCAGTTTATTCTTCTGGAATGATCTTCACTTACAGAACTGGCCTTCCTGAGCACTAATAACAAACTACTTAATTACTGGAACATCCCTTCTTTCCAGATGCTGCATTGAATTTTTCTCATACACCCACCCCAAGATTTGTACAGTCTAAGACAAAAATATCTAGAATTCTTAAATGATTTTATATGCACATTTTTGAAAGCCTATCTAATCAATGAAGTAGAACTGACTAGGTTCTTGATGTTTTCTTTGCTGAAAAGCTTTTACCAAAAGACAATCTTTGTGTTTTCAGCATCAAAATAAGAAACATGAGGAACAACATTTCCAGTTGTGCCGCATTAAAGAATTACTTCTTACATCTTCATATCATACTGTATGTTGGTCTTCTGCCAAAAAAGGGTAAAGTATTGCTACATGATCATAGGGAGAAGAGACGGAAATAAAAAACCCTCCTTCCACTGAGTGAGTCTTGGAGAAATTATTTTCCTTTAATATCCTTTACACTGACCTCTTGGCAGCACCACAGAGAAATAAGAATTATTTTCTTTAAGACTGTTTCAAAGGACTAGAAATCTATGCAAGATGACTTGTACTTGGATATAGAATTAATCATTGCCACAAACAGATCTGGAAAGAGAACACCCTTTGTTCATATAGTAGATTAATACATCACGGTATCAACACCTGCTTCAAGGACTATGAGGAAATTTTGCTGAGTCCAAATCCAAATATTTTGAAAACAACTTAATTTTCACTCCATCCCAGAGTTTGCATTCCTCCAAGGTTGAATGTGCCATGGAGGAAACAGTAAGTAAGTAAAAATTTATTTGGCTAAATAAAAGGGAAAGTTAACGTTTATGCCTTTTTATCTAAAATTATTTACATCCCACTAATTTAAACGTTAGCATTGCCTCCAAAGACATAATTCAGAATGTAGAAGAAATATCCTAAAAGACAAGGCACAGCTTGGCTTTAGAATGTTACACTCTGATAAACAGCATGTTCAGCAAATACAGATACATGATCGGGCCTTTTTGCACTGCAAATAGGAAAATGACGGATAGTCAAAGTCTTATAGAGAAAATATGTAAATAAAATTACAACAAAGTATTGTAAAATTAAGGGTTTGGTTTTAGCATAGGCTAAATATTTCTAGCAGGCTTAATATATTTTATAGACTAAAGGAAAAAGATCTCTGTCAATGTTTATAGGTCACATTTAATCTCAACAAACAAACAAACAAACAAACAAAAAAAACAACAAACCACCTTGAAATAATAACATCAATGTATTTCAGCACTTCCACATTTAAATCCATGATTTCTTGGCTGCGTGCTGAATGTATGCCCGGAAGGATCAGTGCAAGTGGCAGAGACTGGTTACTCCTCCTGTGCTCTCCTGCTGAGGGCAGCCAGATGCCAGCTGGACACACAGCCCCAGTTCCTGCCTGTGCAGCGCATGCCTGGAGAGAACTGAGAAAGTCTGTGGCAGTTCCTGCCCAGCCCAAGACAGAGTTGCGCTGTATCCTCCTAAAGCAACACACAGCCCTTCACTGTTCTGTACTACCCCTGCAGCAAAGTAACATACTCAGCCGCACACCTGACACATTCTAATCGCTTTAGGAACGCAACAGAAAACACCGCTCTACTTAACAACATAGCTAGATGCCTAAATATGCAGCTTTGTACATCTTCATTAGTCTCAGAAATGGAAGCCACCTGAAAACTGACGGCAAGATTGCTAAAAAGATTTTCTGAATTAGTTTTATTTGCTATAAGAATGCAATCGTATTTTATTTATACTTCAGTTCTTCTGTAGTTCATACAGCTGTTGAAAAAAAAAAAAATTGCACAAATATTTCCAGCTTCAGACATTTTTCCCCACTAATCAGTATTGCGGTATAATATTTTATAATTGACTTAACCATAAACTGGCCCACTACACCAAGAAAACCTACAAGGTCCATTTGTTTTGTGAACACACTGATATTCTGCACACAAAAAAATAAGAAAGAACTGTGTCATTGAAGACATTTATCTTTGAGGCTCTGCAAGAACAAACCCCACGCTACATTCCCGACTCCTCTTTTTGTATTTCAGGCCTTTCTGAGAATAGCGGTTCTTTCAGACAATCTGAAGTGGCCCCTCTTGTAGTTTAAAAAAGGAGGAAGTAAAAAAAAAAAAACACATTAAAAAAACCACCACCAACAGAACAAAACTATTCCTTTGTGAATGAGAGGAGAAAGTGGCTGAAGCATTAGATTAGGGAGGCTGTATTTTTATTTTAAAAATTCCTGCAATCCTGCTAACTCCCGTTAGGCAATCTTTCATTACCTTACATTCCCTGCTTGTATTTACGGATGGCAATTATGCTTTCCTACCCGCAGACTGCTTTAACACTCAAACATACACCTTTTGGAATAATAGATATTAAACGTAACCAACACTCTCATTTTACAAAAGCTTCTTCCTTCCCTTTTAAAAACCTGCTCTGATGGACACAAAAGGATGCTGCAAACAGAATGCCATCGCCCATGCGCGTTTCGATGGGCTAACTTTGCGGACTGGACACTAAATAATTACCTTCAGATCAGTTCCCAGAGAACCCAAATCAATACCACAAATGCATCAAGTGTCCACTGGCTTTTATAAAACAACCTAAGTGCAAACAATGGCCAAACAGCTAATGAACAGTTGAAAAAGACCAGGGAGCAACAGAATGGCCATTCCCAAATGAGAATGAGTGCAGCACTTTTCCTTGAAAGGGCCTTCTACAGGAGATTGGTCAGAGAGCAAGACACCAAGCAAGTAAAGCAGCATTTGGATCTATTTTTCTGCCTACATTAAGGGAGGCAATTTTTTGGACAGTTACTAAATAGAAAAAAAAAAACATAAACAAAAACACAGAACAGTTTCAGGCATCTTCCAAAACTGTTTCTAGAAAAGAAACACTTAAAGCCTTTTACAATCCCTCTCAAGAATCAGTAGATTCAGTACTCAAACTGGAAAAGGCACACATAAGACACACATGTCTACCAAAGCAAGATAAACATTCTCTGCTTTTTGATATTTGTATTATTTGCGAGGTTTAGAAAGGACTTGAATCACTGCTTCCTCAGTGAATGTTTTTATAAGCCCGCAAACCATACACTAACAAGAACTACTGAAACAATCTCGGAGCTGCAGCAGAAAATCAGTGGTCTCATAATATTAAGGTGGCTTAATCTTAAAGGTGATCTAAAAAGGCTTTTTACCTGCCAAAGACTAATTCTGGGTTCTGTCTTTCTTCTTTAACAACTGACATGACTAACAACTAAAATCAGATAAACTGCATTCCATAAATGGTTTTAGTTGTTTACAAAGACATAATCGGGGATAGGAGGAGTTAAAGAAAAGTGACATAAGTAAGGAAACATACCAGAAAGTTGTATTTAATGATCTCATTCTGAAATCCATTTGCTTCTGTTAAGTGAACAAACACATCTACCGACCGTGTCATGTCTTAAATGGAATTTTAAAAAGAGTTTTTTCAATTTTAAGCTCAGCCCACTGATAAAAAGTTGTCTCTTTGTTCACTAGTAGACTTCCACCAAATTTGAATACCTCAAACCTTCCTTCCAAAGAAACAAAACATAGTGGCATTTGTTTTGACACAAACACATTTAGCCTTCTTAGTTTTTACATCCTTTACCCTGTGACATAACTTTTCTCATTAAATTTACAGATCTACTCAGAGCACGTGTTGGATAGCTGTTACAACTCCTAGTACTGGCAAGGATTTGCCCTGTCTCAGCCAGGTACAGTAGCAGTTAATATTAGCTCATAGTAGTACACTGTGTTCTAGCTAAAAAGGCAACCGCTAACTATTTCATAGCTTCTCAATACAATAGCATTTTAGTAGAGATCTAATACTGTTTCAGATAATTCTTCTTGTTATTTTTCTTAGTAAAGTAGGATCCTGTACTTAGTTCTGTTAAGAAAAATTATTCTTTCCTGTATTAATTTGTTTATCCACATAAACAGATATGGTCTGGTCTTAAACTCGTAACACGTCTTGTCCTCTCACTCTATCCTTTACAGAGAGAGGGAAGGCTACTCTTCCCTCTCATACTTCCATTTTATATTATCTTAGCTTTGTGATGAAAGTGACCACAACAGTAGTTTATTTCTAACAGGGTGCAGCCCTAATGGGTGCTCGTGCAGTAACAGGTGTGCAGTGCTACAAGCAGCCAAGACGTGGCCCATGTGGATCTACTGGTGATTCTACCTGCACCTTCCCTGGGATCATCACTTGGAAAGGGCTCGTGTAACTCCAGCCTCCCTGCATTCGGAACAGGGCCAGCACTATAAACATCCTCAGAATCTGTGAGTGCCTCCTAACCTCAGTGGTTCATCCAGAGGCAGGATGCATACAAGAAACAAAGAATAGCAAAAACAATCTCACCAAATGCTATGGTTGCAAAATACTGCAACAGATTACTGTATGGGCATGTGTGCTCAGAGTGCAACATGCAAAGTAAGCCCTTAGTTGTAATTACATTTCAGTTCTCATATTTCTTATTTTTTAGATGATGTCAGAATAAATGTGACACTGGTTTCAAAATAGCAAAAACAATCTACTGACTGAGAAAATAAAGAGAAGTTAAGAGGCAGCCAAAAGAAGGATCCACAAAGGTATTTGAAAACTCCCCATATTACACCACCTACTCCATTCAGATACTGAGAACATGCAGGAAAGTTAAGGATGTTCCAAGAACAGAAGTAACAAAGGAAGGCAGTAAGAAAGCAGCTGAAAGAGAAGATTCTGCCTGAAACTACCCTAGCATTTCACTGAGAAATAAAAACTATATATTTTTAAATTATAGATTAATTATAGATTATAGATTATATAATTATAGATTATAGATCTTTAATCCGTCAAGAAATAACAAACAAAACAAACAACTTGCTTGAGTTTCTGTTGCACTGCTATTGGAACAACTGAACAAAGCACGTCACCGATGATAATCAGAAGTCAGAAAGAAAGAAACATGGAAAAGCTACAGCTTGTTAGTATTGTCAGTTGCTCAAACACACATTTCTGCTGACAACTAGAACCTAATGTTTTTATTTTCTGGTAGCAAAGAAAAGCAAAACATAGAAGCTACAGATTTACAAGTCCTAATTCGCCATGAAATTAATCTTGAAAATTGAAGTGCTGATAATTAAGAAACAAAGCCAACTGAACCTTCGTCCCCAATGTGTTTATGCAGGTGTGCCATCTGGTGGAGATGTTTCATTTTCCTATGTTAAACCTTGGCAATGTTTTTGATTAAAATACATACTGAGATTCAGCAGCAGGTTTTTTAAACTACTAAAAAGACTACGTGAAAGATACTGCTTACATGTTAGTCATACGAGCACCAAGGAAGCCTAAAAGCAAGGATCTGAACATGTTAAACAATAGGGATTTTTAGAAATCACTACCTTCAACTATGTCAGCAATTTGTGAATGATGGAAGCAACAACAAAACATACAGAATCTGGTACAGTTACTATTACCTCATCCTGAAAACAAACTTCCCCAACCCAGAAAGTCATCATCATTTTAGGATGAAGGTATTTGAATCCAACTGTTGAGCTACTCCAGCCTGACTGACCTTCCACAGACTTCTTGAGCACAACTGTAGGAACGGTTTACCATCTGCCTGCTACCCTAACAAAGAACTGTAAATGGATGCCTGAGGAAAACTAAGAACAGGGTAAACATACATAATCCTCTTTACTAATCCTTTTCTTGCCCACATTTTCAGTTTAGGAACCTCTAGAGCTCATTGTCGTTTCCTTGAACTGCTATGCATGCAAGGTAAACTTTGAGCACCTTTTTGTCAATGAGTTCCATATATCTAATTACACACAGCACTAAGAAACACTGATCTTCATCCCGTGCTCCCTCATTCTGGCCCTGGGACAGCAAACAATCAGTCACCATCCATCTTTTCCATACTATTTATGACCTTGCAGATCTCTGTAACATACCTCCTTTGTAACTTCGTCCCACCACTGCGTTTTTATCCAGAATGAGAAGTACTTAGTCCCTAACACAGAAGTTATACCGGAAGTTATTGTTCCCTTTCTTTCTCTCTGTGAACTCTAAACAATTTCAGTATATCCTCTTTGAGATAAAGAAGCAGAAATGCACATGGCATTCAAAAGATATAGATGATTTGTACATAATGACATTCTTTATTTTGTTTTTGCACCTGTCTAAATAATTTTAATAAAGGATTTGCTTTAACTGCTAGGAGTACAGAGCCAGTATTTTCTTGGAACTATGTATCACTTCGGTAAGTTCAAAGCCCATCAGTTTGTATGTGAAGGAAGCATTGAGTTCCTGCATCCCCGCGACACTGTGTAGCCCTTAATATACAGTGAATTTCACCTGCTGTTTTACTGCTTTGTTACTGTCTCTCTTCAAAATTATTATTCAGTATCAGCTCTTGTCCCTGTTATCCTGAGTATCTTCACATAGTAGTCAAACTGTGTTGTCTCACTGTTTGCCCTCTGGTCCAAGTCCTTGTGACTATGTTGAACATTGTAGGACTGCAGAACTCTACCTGTAACCTCCCTGTTTGGCAAAGACTGATCAGGCATCTCCACTTCTTTTCAGTTTTTGAACCGATTCCTACTTATGCAACAGCTGTATGGACTCCTCTGAAACCTTTGGCAAGAGAGACCTTGTCAAGAACTTTTTGGAATCCAAATATTCTGCATCTTTTGCCAAGCAGTTTCAATGCAATCACACAGAAAAGGCTGACTAATTTTCAGTTGCATGCTAAGGAGGAGAAATCTGTCAGTGATAATTGCCCGTTTTAATTTTACCATCCACTGCCTTCACCTGTGCCTTATCTTTGACAATAAAACGGTATATTCTTTACAAAGCTCAATGACAGATTAAGACACCTGTGCATTAAAATACCTGTGGTTTCCCCTTATGAACCTTTGTTTCTGACCAAAGGGAGGTAACACATAAGCTTTTCAGTTCCATAACTCCAGTACTGAACTTTCACAATCAGTGTTGAAGAGTACTAAGCCGGAACCTTCTTGCTTCCAGGTAAGAAAGAGATAAGCATATGCTCTCTTTCTACTGCCTCTTACGTGGTTTAAGATATACAGTGCCTTCAGAAAAAAATGACATTTATAACATCTGACCTTTCGTGTTAGGAATTGATCTGTAATTCAATATGACAGTACATCCCATACTGAGTGGGAACCTTACCACACTCCACTGGAAATTTCAGAAGCACTTCTGCTACAGACAGGAAAAAAAAAGTCTAAAATACATAAAGTTAAATGCTTACTTGGCTTTAAATGGGGAATCGGAGACGGCATTTTTTGCTTCCATCAAACTCTCATATTCCTTTGCCCTGGAGGAAAAAATATTAATCATTTATTGCCTATCATCTAAAGCATACCGTATGGAATATCAGCAAGATAATCCTAGCCTTTGCAATTTTTTTGTTTCATAATAAGTCATGCTATTTCTGACAATTCTGCTTTACCATAACGCATACAGATGTTTAACTACTAGTCACTAACAATTAATGATTATTATTACTAATTTAGTATAATATCAGTACAAAAATGGTGGATTTAATTTGACCTTCAATATGGTGACAAATGTTAAAGCAACATATACAATAAAAGGGAAAGAAATGTAGAAACCTACTTCATTATAAAATTAACTCATTCATCTGATAAAAATATTAGTAATTTAGACAGGTGGTGTATATCAGAATACTACAACACAGACATTATAATTAACAAATTATTTGTTTTATTTACAGCTAGAGAGGTATTTTAAATGAAATTAATGTCCATTTTGTAATGTTATGAATCTTGTTAGGCATACAGCACAGAAGTAAATATTTCTAATGGCTGTTTTATTGTTAGAAATGGAAACGGGACCTATAATCACATACCTGTTTAGACACTTAAAAATATTATTTACACTGGCCACATGCCAAAAAGCAGGAAGACAGAGGCAGGACTTCTTTTTCACCACTTGTTTTGACTGCAACCAGCCTAAACTATCAGGTGAAAATCAGCAGCAGCTCATCAACCAAAACAGGACTTGGAGTGGTAATCCTGTAACACTTTATAATATCCCCCCAACTCCACGAAGTAAAACTAAACCACACACCACAGCGACACAGAAAAATTAAAATTTCAGAGCCAGAGCCTTGTGAAAAAACATCCAGCAGACACTAAAAGCATCTGGCTGTTAAAAACATTTGATCCATTAAAATTGCTCTTTCAATTTTTATTCTGAAATGAAGACCTCACAGATACAACACAGACCTCTAGAGCCTGAATGCAGAACTGCTGTTCAAGTCTGTTGAGGTTCTGTTCTCAGATGAATGAGTAGCACCTCATTCACGGCTGGGAAAATGTATTTTTCTACTTTATCAAGGTCCTTTCAGCTGGGTGAGACAATGTTCCTTGTCATTTTTAGAAAAAAAATCATCAATATAACACAGCAACATGACATTTTGATTTTGGCTGTAACTGCAACTGTTCAAAGGTCTTTACTAATCTTTAAGTAACAGTCATTTTGTTCCTAGGGCTGAGAGAGCTCATTTAAAACCTGAAAGTTTCAGAAGTAGTTCACTATTTCTCTCAGATATATATACTCCGCGCTTCTTTATATTCTCTTTTCACCCAAGAAGATCAAGTTTTCCAAAGCTACTCAAATTTTCCCTCAGCTTGCTTAACCTAAACAACTTGTGCCACATGCAAATACTGTTACATCAGTACTAGTTCTGATTTGTGGATCATTAATAAAGCTATTAATCACAACTGAATTTAGTATTAAACATGGAGGTGAGATTCCCTTATTAACCTTTTGCCTTCTTTCCTGTCTCTTAGCCAGAAGCAACGTATTTTATCTTTGAGTTTTGTACAGACGAGTCAGTCAAACATGAATAATCACCTAAAATATCTGTTACTGAAGAACACGACAGAAGTGCTTTAAATCCATTGCAAAGCTTATCTCAACTGTGTGCACTTCCTACTTGGTAACTCCATCTCTGTTGCTGGGGGTTAGGTTTCAGCAGGCCTTAGTTTGCCATGCAGGCACCAAAGTACTCTTCTCATAGCAGCACATATGTGTTAACCCAAGATAATTTATTTAGCTATATATCAGTTGTTACTATGGCATCAATTTAACAGCTTAGGGTTATAAATATTATTAATAAGACTAACAAAACTTCTCAACATATCTAATAACCCAGTGATGACAATTTGTTCCCTCATTCACCTTTGCCCTTCATAGCTTTCATATTGTTATATTGATTTAGGAGCAAGAAACTCAGGAGAGAAACAGAACCTATTTTAATGCTGTTAGTTATTTCAAATTTTAAATAACACAGCTTCCTAGGAACGGAAATGAATGTGTAATTTCAAGTCATCAGGTATAGGAGGGTTTGTTACCACTGCTTCTTTAGAGAAGAGGAATAGTTGCAAATATGTGCTAAAACACAGTTTATAGATAACCACCCTCAGTAAATTATTAGGGACTTCATATATTCCATCTAAGTTCTCAGGTGATTTTGTGCAGTAACTCCCAGCAATCTGCTTGTATTACTGTTCAGATTGTTGAGCAGAAACATAGCAGACATACAATAAATTCTTTAATTTAGTGTTTCATATTGTAATTGTGAGGTTATTACTTTAACTGCTTTAACAATCATATAATATCCCAAACGGAAGGGACCCACAAGGATCACTAAGTACAGCTCCTGGCTCCACACAGACCCACCCAAAAATCAAACCTCATGTTTGAGGGTCTTGTCCAAACGTTTCTTGAACTCCAGCAGGCTCAGTGCTGTGACCATGTCTCTGGGTTCCTGTTCCAGTGCCTGACAGCGCTCTCACTGAAGAGCCTTTTCCTGCTATCTAGCCTGACCCTCCCTTGTCCCAGCTCTATGCCGTTCCCTCGGGTCCTGTCGCTGTCCCCAGAGAGCAGAGCTCAGCACCTGCCCCTCTGCTCCCCTCATGAGGGGTCTGCAGGCCGCCATGAGGCCTCCCCTCAGCCTGCTCTGCTCTGGGCTGAACAAACCCAGGGACCTCAGGCGCTCCTCACAGGCCTTGCCCTCTAAGCCCTTCATCAGCCTTGCAGCCCTCCTTCAGAGGCTCTGTAATAGTTTTAGGTCATTCTTATATTGTAGCGCCCAAACCGGCATGCAGTACCTCAAGTGAGGCTGCAACAGTACATTACATAATGCTTTATCATTTTCCGATTACAGCAAATCTCCAAACATCCAAGGCTGTAGTTGTCATTACTAGGCCTATTACTATTACTCAACTGCCAATTATACTAACTGTAGAAGACTGGCAAGCCTCGCATGGCTAAAATTAATCTTCTAAATGGATTTTATTTTTCCTCATCATTTTTTTTTGTTTGAAATAGAACAAACTTTGTTTCATTTTGCTTCTTCTTTGCATCTTTATTAGTAAGCTTTGTGTGTTAACGTTACATGGTATACGTAAGTTTTGTGGTGAAATCATCAATTTAATGCTTTCTTCAAGGAGAGCAATGAAAAGTTTAGTCACTCTTTAGTCAACTAAAAACAAGCTTTAAAATGTAAATTTCATGTCTCTCCAATTTAATTCCTCCTAGATTTTGAAACATCCACTGCATTTCTCACTAGTACATCCTTGTAAAATGATGTCTGCTTTAATTAAAATTTTTATGACAGCTATGCTGACTCACACAGCAGTCTGAAACATCAGAATTCAAAATGTTCCGAAACCCTTTTTCAACTCCCAGTGCCAATAACCAACTATTATTTGAACTATTACTCCTAGGTCTGACAAACCTTTGACTAAATTCAACAGAAGTAGTTCTTGAGAAAGAATTAAAATTGGACCCGATAGCTGTGTTAATTCAACAGGTAATATGAATAAAAATCCACCTTGAGAAATTAGAAACCTGCAAGAATGTATTATCCAAATTCAACAGTGTGTTCAAATATGAACTTCAGACACAAGATTTGATCATCCAAAGAGGAAAAAAAATCAGAAATGATAAAAATTGTAAAATTATTTTGTATTTTTGAAGATTAATGTACCATTATTAACATTATGAGCTAATATACTAACTCATTTTTACTGTTGCTCTAAAAATCTATACCTTTTTTTTCTAATCTGCAACATTTCTTGCTTAAAAACAATACAGAGAAAATATTTAACGATGCACTTTACCACCTGAGAAGTATTTTTAAGAGATAAATCTGAAAATATTTTATATTATTTTGTTAAGTATTTACTTCAGCTGGGGTCTCCTTAGCTACAGATTGACACTGCAGTTCATGCTATAATGTCATCTTTCTGATTTGGAGATGTCACTTTTTAGGCTAATAACAAATTGCAGGTCTGACAACTCACTTTCCATTTTAAGATATTTTTAACTTTCTTTCTCTTGTGACAGGCAACAAAAATGATTAAATTTAGTCATGGGATTTGACACTACAGAAGGCTGACTTCTATTTGTTGATTACTATTGATTTTCTTTGATACTTCATTTAAAAATCAATAGCTAGAAAGAAAAATAGGCATGGTTTACACAAATTTAAACATGCTATTGTATGCTAGAAGATGCTATGGTTTTGGCAGGGCACTGGCATCCAATTATGAGAAAAGCTCTTAACAGGTGAAACCAAGGGCTCCAGATCGATATTCAGTTTTCTTTCTCAATCAGAGAAAGTGGCCATAAATTAGGCTCATCAGTGTTATTTTCAGGACACTCCCAAAGCAAATAACTTATTTTTTATTTTTTCAAGCCTTCCATGGCACTCATACTAAAGGACAAAAAGTAAAGTTCAGAACAAAATTTAAAACAAACAAACAAAAAACAATAGCTTTTACTACCTGGAGTTCATCCGTGCTTTTAACTTTTTGGCTTTCTTTTTATTTTTTTGCTTTTCCTCTCCTTCTTTCAATGGTTCCACAGGAAGAGAACTCTCAACCACAATATCCACAATGTATTTTTTTAATGACAGGTGCTCCTGCAGAAAATATTGAAATATTTAATCTTACAGTATATGGTAGTGTTTATAGATTATCTTCCCAGAAATAAGTAGTGGAAAATATTTAACAAAAGGTGAAGAAAATTAATAAATTGAAAACTAAATTTTATACACTAGAAGCACTCCCTCTATTTATTTATATTCCAGAAAAATAACTATACACTCAAGAAAATTATGAGCTAACTGCAAAAACTTGAAGTGAAAAAAAAAGACTTGAAAGAAGAGGTAGAGGACAATGTGATAAACTGAAAAATGCAGTTACCTCACTATTTTACTGAAAAATGTTATATACTCTCCAAAACTAAACTCCTTATTTGCAGAAAAACAGGATAGGAAAAGCCTGTCCTAAGGTTAGAACAGAAGTACCTAACTGAGGATGACCACATACTTCTAAAAACAAGAAATTACCTTCTTCATTTATTCCTGTTTACTCTCAGGTACTTGCAATCTAGATTACTCCAATACAGTTCAAAGTCTACTTTTAAAATAAATACTTCTAATTTTGAGGTGAAAAACTGAAAAAGCTATTCCCCTGAAGCTGTCTCTGATTTGGATTGACCTAAGCTACCCATGCATGGACACTCTAATCCTTGTAACAATTCCAGTGACCAGCAGGCTGCCCAGAAACTGCACACTTAGACAACGTCAAACATGCCCAACATCTCTAGAAACACTGGTAAACTGCTCAATACCTTTTTTTTCTTTTCCTCTCAATTTTCTCAACCCAGAAATTTGCTCAAAGCACTCTATGCATCAAGGTAGTTTTCAATGACACAGAAGAATTTCTACTCTGTCCTTCTAGACATACTTTTCAGTTTAATGTGCATTACTTAATTTAACCTCTTCTGAACTGTGTACTCCAGATCCTTGTCAGTGCAAGAAACTTTTAATGTTTATATCTTTAAATCAGTAAAAGTGACCCACTTAAACCAGTACAACATCCTCAACTAGTCCATTTCAGTTGAAAAATGCGTGGCTACAAAAGCCAATTTTATCAGGTTCATTTTTATAAGTAACAAGAAGCAAGTATTTTAATGCCAGTTACTAGCTTATATTTGTTTTCTTATAGAATACTGAACACATTATGAAGTATAAGCTACCACTGCTTATTAGGATAACTTATGCTTGAAAATTAGTGCCACAACGAGAAGCTGTTATTATTATTATTGTTATTATTATTTTTTAAGTATACTTAGAATTCAAAGTAAAAGTTGAACTGTCAAAAATTTAAAGACAATATTTTGCAGAAAATAAATTGTATTTTTTTTCCACCGGTTCTTTCACTGATTCAGGAAAGCATTATGCTTGTTGAAAACAAAATAAATCTTTGTGAAATTTCCTGGAAAAAGACCATTTAGTTTTTGTAAAGCATTAGAGCAAGATACAACCTAGCAATATATATTTGGTAAAAATAGTAATTGAAATTTCTATCTTAAATCACATGAATGCAAAATGAATACTGAATGGATATCAGACATAAGAAATCAAGTATAAAAATCTAAGCAATTTCTAAAACAGTGCCTTTAATTTGGCTACACTGCCTACGCTGCCTAACTCCCAGTATATCTGAGCATTTTCCCCCAATTTATTGTCCAAGTAATTCAATGGAAACTGTATTAGTCACATGGAACAGCAAGTCTAACAAGCTTTTATAAGAATTTTTCCCATTAATCAGATCAAACATTTCTTCCCCACTAATATTATCAACATCATTTTAGCAAGAAGTGCTTTAAGGAAAACTTGAACACAGAAGGCTGCCCCCTTAGAGCATGACAGTATTAGAAGAGAGCAACACACCCCGACATTTGATGAGTTAGTTCTTAACCAGTTCAGAGTAGCACACATTAACACACAGTGCTGGTTACAAAGCTCCAAGTTATTTCTCTCTCCTCAGAGATGAATGCCCCAGTTGAAAATAGCAGTCACTGACTGAAACCTCCTTACGACAAACAAAAACCTTGTCACACAAGGCTCAAACGTCATGGGCAATTGATGGTTTCAAGTTTTTCAATATTAAGAAAAGAACGGACTTTCTCAGAGCAAGCTTTGTATGATATTATTCAGCTACTAAGCTTCAGGGTACTTAGCTGCTGGCAATTTGAGGGTGTTCACTTATTCAACAAGTCTAACAAGTATTTGATGGGATTCACATGCATCCCTGAATTAGCACTCCTCCACAGGTTTATTTCCTTCCAGTTTAAATACATCACATCCTATGAGTGCAATGAAACACTTAAAAAATGATCATGAACATTAGAAGAAATGTTCTATATCTTTGTTCAACAGTGAAACTGATTTTTTGGTTCGTCAGGTCTTCAGACTATTTGCTGTATCCTTTGAGTGATTTTGCCAGAGCAAAATGAGGTTAATAGTGCCCTTTGAAATGGACACCAGGTGAGAAATGGGGCAGAATGTCCCCATTCAGGTGCAGTCAACTTGCTGTCTTCATGCTACACAAGATCAATGGCAAACCTGCCATCAGACTTCTGACAGGCAGAAACAAGGAGTGAGACAAAGCCTTGTAATATCCCTCAGCAGACACTCAGGTCTGTTTCCCAATCTGATCCATGGCTTAAGAGAAGACTCGCAGAGAACCACAGAGTTCAACAAGCACATTTCATTTATCAGCCTGGGAGGGCCAAAAGGGGTCTTGCTGTCAATAGGACAAAGGGTGGTTACAAACCATTTTGTTCATGTGAACTCACTTTTGTGAGATGTTTCTCAGAGTTCTCAGCTTTCAAAGTGTGGCAGTTTGGATTAACATCAGACTTCATACATACAGCTCCTGAAAGTTGGACTAGAGTAATAACACCTTGTGTCACAAAGCCCATCACTTTTTCAACACACAGATCAAAGCACAACAGGACTATCACTGCAGGCAGATCACTACCCAGGTGTGAAACGAGTATAACTAATAGTTCAGCACTGAATGACAACTTGAGTCTGGGAAGATGGCTGCTGCCAATATTGTGCTTCAGTGCAGTGCAGAAATATTTACTCCCAGGTACCACAAAGCTCCTACTTGTTATCTGGAAAAAGAAAGGCTTTTAAATCCACTGAGCCATGTTCAAGTACTGTGTGGTCAACCCTTCACATTAAGTTCATGAGTAATTTTACTTGCACAACCATCGGCCAGACAGGTTAAGGTACCAAAAAAGTAATTGCTCTAAGTGTATGAAAGCGAGTCAAGCCAGTACACTGCTTGGACAATAAACTAACTTCATCTTCTGAATGCTTTTATTTAAGCAACAATTTCATTACTGAGTTTTGGCTATTTTTCTCTCATTTCTAATATAGGTAATGCAGGATAACTAGGTAATCTATTCACTTCTTCCTTAAAGCTTTTTACTTATTTAAAATTAGTATTAAATAAGTAAATAGTAAATCCAGTAAGAAATATTATGACTAAGTTACCCGCACCATAGAGGCATTCTGGGGTTTGGTTTCAGGACAGCATGAAAGCACATTACTGGCCCGATTCTGTGCTATGCTGAGCACGTTCTGACAGACAATTAATTACCTCAAACCCTCAGATATTAGTAAACCATTAAATCTTTGGAGACATTAGGGTATTATAAATGCAAAGCTGTATTATGTAAATTCTCTAATGAAAGCTTGCTATTAAGATCTGTATTCACACCTACCACAAAGTCAGGTGATTTTCACTGCTGGTGTAGAAACCGAGAAACCACAATCTCAATAGTTATGCAAATTCTCAAAAGCTTTGCAATGATGTAGAATATAGGACTAATACAGGAAAACTACTAATGCTAAACTTATTTTATTCCAAAAATAAAAACAGAACCACAGCTCACCAGTGAGCTGTGATGGTCATTAAGTATCAGCTTTCTGCCATCATTTTTCATACTTGGTAACTCCTGCTTTAATTTGCAGTGTTGCTACCAATTATATTGCAAAATAACATATTAACTTTGACAAACCTAGAAGAACCTATGCCACAAAGTGGCAAAGTTGGTCTGTACTACACTGTGAAGTTCAGCTGCAAAATAGGGAAACAGGAATTGAATGCTGGTATGTTTCTTCACGATGATCTACGTGTACATGTCCCTCTTTATATTCTTGGATGGTGATAGCTCTATAATGGAGTAGAGTAGAAATGCTCCTGCTATTTCCCTCCAGTGTGGTGAATTAGTGAATGCGTTCACCCAAATTAAAGGTTAGTTTTGAAAACCTTAAAGTATACTGTACCTGTTTCTGGGGAGGAGACTCTCTAACTGAGAAAGCTTATGATACTTAAGAGTAACCTGATAAATATATGCAATTTGATATTTAATGGTACTCTGTATAGATGCATGCTGGTATTTGAGGTCTTTAAGAACTGAGTCTTACAGACTTAAAATATTTTTAATATAACACTGAAGATCTTTTTAAAACAAAATAAATAAACTTTCTGTACAAAATTTCACTACTTCATTTACAAGTAAAGTTATAGAAACTGACATCAAATGCACATGTAAAACTACAGCCTCAACACAGCAGATGATAAAAATAGATTATTTACCAAAAGCGTCTTTGCTTTTCCTCTCTTCTTCCTGCATCTCAACTGTTTTGACTTCTAGTCACTGAGAATCCTGATACTTTCCAAATGCAACAGATGGACCTCATCTACAAACTCCATGAGAAATTGACTTGCCAAAACCATAATATAGCTAAAACTAGTAAGGTCACCCATGAAGTCACATTCTTGCTGGTTATTGCTTAGTCCCATTCAACTGTCTGAAACAGGAAAAGCTACCCAGTCCTTTTCCTATCTTAAAGCTGATAAATTATAGTTGATGAAGCACTTCTTATAACCAAACTTTTCTCTATACACCAAATTAAATCTCTTCCTTATATGACAAGCTTCAAGTCCAAGGATTAAAAAATTACTATTATTATTCTCTAAAATCAAGTAAAATTTTCAGACTCCAAAACAAACATAATTGAAAATTTTTTCCATGAACACTGCACCCAATCTACAAAATGCTGAGACGTTACACAGTTGAGTACACTGCATTTTAGATTGGATGAGGAAAACCACACCGTAAACAGGATTCTGAATCTTGGTGATCTATCCAAAATACAAGAAATGGGAAAGAAATTTTCTAATTGACTCCCTCTTCCTGCAGTACCCATTCACATGACCAATACTATTGTCTGTGTCCTGATTACAGCAACACCACCCATGAATGTGACCTTGATAGAAATGCTGCACATATCAGTATTTGTCAAACCAGAACACAAGCAACTCCAAAAATTATTTTCCTACCCAATGTATTTGACAGTTCTGTGTCAAGGCTGCTATTCATTTGCTAAAGCCTTTTCCCAACCCTGTCTCTACACATGAAAGACAGTTTATAAAAACCTCTAAATTACCTACAGTGCTTGTCCCCATTACTGCCACATCACATTCTCCAATAACCAGTCTTCTGTTTTCTCATTCCTCACACACTGGGTATCTCAAAAAACTGCAGTCTGCTCAACTTTTTCCTTCACATCCTCACTTAAAATTCCTTAATCATAATCCCTAAAAAAAAAAAAAAAAATAGTCGAAAGCTATCTTGTTGAATGCCAATAACTGTTTTCTTTCGTGTTTCCATATTCATCTGTGTCTATTCATTTTGCTTCACCTATTGACTGTAACCCTTCTTGTGATATGACTACATTTTGTTATGTGGCTACAGAAGAGATGCCAAGTCCAAGCTGTATACATCTGGAGCTGTGTGTGTCAATGTACGTTATAATTTGACTTAAAGTGTGTAAGCTCTGTACTTCAAACAGTTTTCCAGTATCAGAAGATTACAACGTAAAATGCTCCATTACAAGAAAAAAAAAACAAACTGTTCTCAGATCAAGGATAAAATTAACACAGCAACACCACCAAGGTATTCAAAAACTGTGGGAAACTACCTTTCATTAAAAAATAGCAAACAGAGAGAATACAAAGAAACATTTTCCAATAAACACATCTTAAGTCAGTATATTTAAATTAGTGGTAAAATCTCACCGACCTACAGAAAACAACCAAAATATGAACTATATTTATAGTAGCACTATTAAATTGTGACGGAAGATGTGCCAAACTGAATTCTTCCTAACAAAGTTTGCTCGTTCTAAAATTAGGAGTGAACATAACACCAACACTTATTTTTCCTATCTTTTCTTTTTAAATAAGCCTTGTCATCTTACGAATTCTGCCTAGGACGAGATTGTGTAGGTAGGACAATATTGTAGTAAGCCATCTGGATTTGCTCAAGCTGAGAAAAAATGACAGTCTGGCATTTGTTGCTGTAGGGCAGTCATAAATTAAGATCCTGTATTCTCTTGAGCACACATTGCTCCACGGTAGCTCTCATGAAGCACAATATTCTCCCTAATATGTAGCAGTAGCAGCCAGGGAAAGAAAACGCTGAAAATCCTCCCGTCTGAAGCTAGTCAGGCATGGACAGGAGTTGCCAGGATCATCAGACAGTATATCAAGTATTTTCTGCTGGTTCCTGTAAGCTCTGGAGGGACCTGTGCTACCACAAACCAGTACCGCAGTTAGATCCTGCTGTACAGCAACATGCATGTCAAAGCTTGACCCTTCCAACGTATAGTCCGTTTTATATGAAACATGACCCAGTGCTTCATTAGCTACGTTGCCGTTTTGTGTCAGCTAACCAATTCATATAAGTGGTAAACCCATTTGGCTATTGGACTTCCACCCCCCCAAAAAATAAGCCAAAATGACCTTCTTAGAATCTGATTTTTTTTTTTCTTCTATTACTTTTCATTCTCATTCCCATCTGCATTTCTGGGTCCTGGCCAGGACTGAAGCTGAAGTGACAGAATACCCTAAGACTGGTTATTCTTATTATTTTTGTATTCTTTCCAACCTTGAATTCACAAGTTTGGAAAGAAAAGGCATTCTTGTAAGTTTTCTAACCCATTTCTGCAGACCAAGGCAACTCGAAAAATATCTGACACTAGCTATTTATTGAAATTTGATCTTCAGAACTTCCCAGCACTTTTTGTTTTTCCTCTCATATCAATAGTAAAATAACAAAAATGAGGAAGATTATTAAGAAATACTTGCAGTAACTTAATCACCTTAATTGATGTCATTCATTTACCACTTCGATGAAAAAGTCAATAGCAAACTGAGTATTTTGTACAACTGTAAGCTACATAAGGCATATATTCTATCAAATCTATAAGCAACTATTCTGAAGCCCATATATATCTTTCAGATTAACTTGCAGAGTTTCTTTACCTGTTTCAATATAAACAATTTTCTGTAACTGCAGAATATAATTTTAAAAGGTTCTTGATATTTATTACCAGTGCCAGGAAGAACAGTTTCTTACTTGTATATAACCACTTAAAAGATGTATTTGCCAAATTGTGAAGAAATTTTTAAGGTTCAATTCTAAATCACGTTACCACAGGAACAGTTCTTCACGATTTTATTACATGCTTCAACAAAACTCCTCAGTAGTCTCATTTTTTTCCTCACAGCTTAGGACAATATTTAATATGGAAAACAGATGCTGAAATAGATTGAGTTATATCAAATGCAAAATTCAAATCTTCAATGTTATAGCCTATGACAGCCATTAATGCTGAAATATAATCGTTTGAGAACAAATATTGTTATAATACAAGTGATGATACAAACCCAAATACCGGAAAGATTCAAAATACGGAAAGTATTTACCTGGTACCGTTCATAAGAATTATGACAAGTGCTTTGTATGCAATGAAACACATTATACAAAAATTAATAGATATTCCAACATTTTCTCAAAATCAGTATTTTAATTATTCACTCCATTTCTATATTAGAATGCGCTTTTGACGATCAGCATAGAAGAGACCTCCAAGATCATCAGGTCCAATCATCCCCCTGTCACCAATGTAACCCACTACACCATGTCCCTAAGCACCACGTCCAACCTTCCCTTGAACACCCCCAGGGACAGTGACTCCACAACGTCACTGGGCAACCCGTCCCAATGCCTGACTGCTCTGAGAAGAAATGTTTCCTCATTTCCAACCTGAATCTCCCCTGGCACAACTTGAGGCCCTTCCCTCTAGTCCCATCACTGTTTATCTGTGGGAAGAGGCCGAGCCCTGGCTCCCCACAGCTTCCTTTCAGGAAAAGAAACGAGAGCAAATAATTGTAGAGAGCAATAAGGTCTCCCCGAGCCTCCTCTTCTCCAGACCAAACAACCCCAGTTCCCTCAGCCACTCCTCATAGGACTTGTTCTCCAGGCCCTTCAACAGCTTTGTAGAGCATTAAAAAAGTTCATATAGAGAGTTTAAAAACTTTTTTTTTATATACATTCAAAACTGAAGACTAACATTTCACTAGAAAAGTTTTTTTTTTCCCCACTTATTTCTACAGTTCAATAAATATTTATTTTTTTAAAAATAAGGGACTGCTCTTTTAGCATGTCCAAACTAAAGTAAGACATGAGTTTTACTGCTCATGCCGACTGTACTTTGTCTCCTTACTTGCCCATAAATTCAATGATATGACAGCCTGCCACCAACATATATAGCAAATAACGTTCTGAACAGTAGGTTCAGATATTCCTTGGGGTTTTCAATACCATTCTACTTGTTATTTCAAGCTGTGTGAGCAGAAGGCAAAGTAAAGCTGTTTCTTCCAAGAGAGGAAGAATTCTACTCACTGGACATGAGAAAACACCACTGCAGACTAGGGCAGAAAGCTGGAAGGCACTGACACTGTCACCTGGCTGCAAGGGCAAGCAAGAGAAAGGTGAAATGGGAGTACAGTTGGCCCTGCCAGCAGTAGTTTTTCTTGCTGGCTGTGAACATTCAAGATATCAAAGCCAAAAGGAGGAAGGGTGCAGCAATGATCTAACACAGCCAATAAATAATTAATCATGTAGATTTTTGCCAAGAAAAACACCACTTTATAATATATTAAATGCAAGAAGCTGTTGCTGCTCAAAAGTACAAAAAGCTCGTCGATGTATGGAGTACTGAGATATCTTCTGCAAGCTGCATCATGGATGAAACTTCCTAACTCCCTGACAGCTCAGGACAGCTTCTTCTAGGCAAATGCATCCCCGGCAGCATTATGAAGCCCAGGAGTTCCTGTATTGAATGGACTCCAGGTATCCAACAGGTATGAAAGGTCCATAAAAAAATTTGGACCACAGATGCTTGGCTTAATTCCATTCCTCTAGCTACACACAAGCCCTCTAAAAATCTTCCTTCCTCAGGAGAGGGGGAAAGAAGAACATGAGGCTATTGGTCTGGGCAGATTTTACTTGTAGGTGATTTGCACTTTGTTTCTGCTGAGGAACAGAGAAGACAAATAGGCTAGTGCAAACAAAGTTTTGGAAATATCTTGTCTTGATTAACTGTAACAGCACCCTGTGCACTGAGCTTTTCAAAGCTTGCACCTGCTACTTCCCTCTAGTATATGTGACCACAAACACATCCTCCAGAGCACTGTTCTCCAGTCTCTCTGTGAAGGCTCCTCTTACAACCTTTGCACTGGATGCAACACACAGCACTACAACTCTGTCATGAATTTTATTCCCTAAAAAAAAAAAAAAAAAGAAAAAAAAAAGAAAAAAAACTGTAATAGTAATAAATGGTGGTTGGAAAACTATAATCAGATGCCAAAAAAGAGTGCATTTGTAATGGAGCCTATATTAACTCTGTGGGTACAAGAAACAAGAATACTGTTCAGTATTTGATCAAGGTGTAGGTACCACTGCATTACTCAGAAATTAGTGAAGTACTATGTACCACCAGATCTGAGTCAAGGTCATCCCCCTGTATCGCAGTGTTGGTAACTGATCACTGAAGTTGTAAGGGATGTTTGGAAAAGACTGGAGTGCAAATACACATCGGAGTAAGACCCAAGCTGCACACCTTCGGCACACAGAGCTCATAGCTGAAAAAAGCTGAGCCACATGAAAGCCTTAGCCCAGAGCCTTGAGTAATTAACAACGACAGGAGAGCTTAAAGCTGAATGCTGAGAACTTTCATTAGCTAAAGTGAAACTAAGTATTAAGATAGCTAAAAACTCACTTAGCAAAACAATTCAAGCTGACATTTAACATACATGCGAAAGTTCAAGAGGAAAAAAAAAAAGAGATATTAATCTCATATAACAATTTTGAAAGACGACAGACCCACAGGTATAACTACACCAAACCCCTCTATTAGATTAAATGAAAAAATCGGTCATCTTTACTGCTATCATTTTCCATTTTGCTTAATTGTATCTTTTGGAAAACTTACACAAGGAGTTCATAGGACAGTACTGTTCATTTGTATAAAAAGTCGAAAGCACTGATTCAGAAAGAAAAATGAAAAGCATTTTTCCCATTAATGTTAAGGCTGAAGCAATAAGACAATAAAGATGAAAAATTAATTTTTAACAAAAACCTAAAGGTTAAAAAAAAAAAAAACGACAAAAAAAAAAAAACAAAACAGCAAAGTCCAGGCATCACCAAGTCTCTAGCCAAGAAAATCCCTTTTAAATGAAGTAGAAAAAGAGGAAAGGTCAGGCATGAAAACACTCCCACATCTCTTTCATTAATTTCAGTAATTTCTTCCGTAAAAAATACTGGAAGCAGCATACAACTTTGAGAAAACAGCTTGACTTCTTAAAGAAAAACAACCCCGCACCTCCAAAAAGCTTTTAAGGAATGAAAACTACAACATCAACTCGGCTGGTGCACTGCACTAGCTATAAACCTTACATGGCTGCAACAGAAGTCGAACCAGCACAGCTCTGCTTTCCCAGGCAGCCTCTTACCACATCCTGGCAGAAGAACAACCTTGCCAGTGTAACAGTGTCCGTACCAGGGGAACGCGCCAGAGCAGTTCGGCACATTGTAAATCAGACCCCACTACCATCTAGACAGACCTACGCCAGAAATCCTTTGCGCTGCAATCCCAGGCAGCCTGACAACCCACACAGCACAGCAAGCTTTAGTCCATCGGGCTGATTTTTTCTTAAAAGGAACGTGGGTGGGCTCCACCAGCCATGCTGTTCTATAAACCCTCACATTTTAATGCTATCAATCTTCAGACAACAATTGCTTCTCTTCATCACAGAATTGTATTTTCATTTGACCTGATCTCTAAGAAGTTCTTTATTTCATTCTTATCATGATAAAATAGTCAGGTTTCCTTTCTGATAAATAAAAGCACATATTATTCACATATACAAACACAAATTTGTTAATATTCCTCCATTAAATTCCAACATTCACCTTATACAAATTAACCAAACCCCTGCCAGGTTACCTGTGTTGTTTGGTTTTTAGAAGTGCCCTTCACTTATTAGAAACATTCATAGACTGCATGGAATTACATGATTTATACTCTAAATGTCCCCTAAAACCATGCTATTTAAATGACAGGAGATAGAGACAAGAGATAGGATAACAGTTCAAAGAAGGAAGCTAGGATTACTAATGTTATGAGTACTTCTCAAAGCAAACCAGGATAGACAAGAGAGATAAGGAAAAAAAAAAAAAAAAAGAAGAGAAACATAAAAATGAATCCTCTAAGAGCTACAGGTGGGAGCAAAGCACAGAAGGTCCCCGAAGAGACCTACTCCTCAGCCTGATCAGGTAGCATATGTTGTCCTAGGGCTTTTTAAGTGGGCGCTGTTTCAGCCATGTTAGTGGCCTTTGTATGAAAAGCCCAGTGTCTCCCACAGGCTCTGATTCAGAAAAAAAAAATAGTCATAACTTGATTCCAGTGCCATCGATGAAAACAAACTGCACACACTGTGTACATCTTCTGCTGAACTGAAAGTAATATGAATGGTAAGGCAGGGGACAGGAAATCGATAGGATAGAAAACAGCAATGTAAAAAGAAGGTAAAGCTGTAAGTTTGGTGAAACAAAAGCTGCATTTAAGCAGGCCAAAAACTACACAGAGCGGGAATGTAGGCAGGCCATTGTTACCGCCCTGAAGATAATGGTGAAATGACACGGGGCAGTGACAGCACTGCAGATTTCAGAAGCGTAACAAAGGAAAGACAAATCCTACCTTGTTCAAAGAGTTTTACCAGCTACCTTAAGGAATGTATTTATAAGAGACTGAACTAAAAAATTAAAAGTTAAAAAAAAAAAAAGTGAATAGAAGTTAATTTGCTTTCATGTGATAACCACAGTTTCAAAAGCAACAGAATTTTGCTTTAAGAGAAATCTACATCCTTTTCAGCTGGAGGCTGATAAATCCCCAAAAGAAGAAAATCCCAAAAGCAGAGATAAAATAAAGCTGTCACAGTCTTAGAAATAACTTCATATTTTTAGTATCTCCATTCATAACACAACTATTTTCCACGTTTCACTGAACAAATCACATTTACATGTGAATTCATCTTATTGGTTAAGAACTAATACTGCCTGTCAGCACTTGCACTATATATGCTTAATTCCAGAACAGAAGAAAATTTCTACAGTAGACAGTATACTTTTATCTCTGAAATTGTTAAAGAACCTACAGGTAATAGCGAAGGAAAAAAAAAGCTAGATTTTTTATTTTATTTTTTTTAAATCTGGCAAGATTAACTAATTAGCACCCACCTGGCCTGGGAAAAAAAACGTGTCAGTGCTGCGGCTTTTAACTTTTTGCTTACAGACAAATCAGTCAACAAAACCCCTTACTGTACCAAAGCATATTGTACAAGCAGGCACTTAAATCAATTCCCAAAGTCTTAAGGAGGTATTTAAATCTTACCTTCTGCATTACAGATATGGACAAAACAAATAATTTAATTTCCTTCAAGTAATAATGAAGAAATTCTATGGCCAGATTACAATAACAGAATTATTTCTTTCTAGGCAGCTACCTATTATGCTTAACAAGCTTAAAACAAAATGAGTCAAAGATCAAGAGTAAGTTATCTGAGGTGTCAAGTGCATAAGGTTAAAGGTGAAATTTTATTAGGTCAGAGGTGATATAAATAAAATCTTTTATGTCAAAGAAGAAGGGTCACAGACAAGACGTATATAATCGAAAGACATCACAGATGACAAGTAATAACTTTAAGTAGTACAAGTGTGTTCTCACTACAGATATCTTCACTGATTAAAAAAATTGAAAACAGTGATGAATAACTAACCAAATATATTACAGTGCTTCACTGGACTGCAGTTTTACTTCTACATGATACTCTTGAAATTTGTTTTCATGTACTGCAAAACTTACCTAAAGTTACTGAACGCTTTTACTTGTGGAAGAGACGAAGTCTGATATTAACTGTGTGTGCTGAATAAAAAGGTACACAAAGCAGATTGCTCGGAGAAATAAAATAGCTTTTCTACTTTACAGTAACCAAACCTCTAGCATGCACGTCTTACTTCTGTTCCTTGAAAAGAGAAAACTGGGGTGGGCGCTGGGCCAAGGAAATTTCAGATTACAACAGTACAGTTCAGAATTGTATACTCAGACAATTTAAAACACAGATACAAATTTATATATATAAGAATGGAAGTATTGTTATGTTGCCAGTATGTCAAGTACTACACACCAACTAGATTAAGGATATATAAAATCTGCTTTTGTAATTGTCAGGCTGTTCATTCAGTTAAACCATTCTCTCCTTTTACTCCTGCACTAAGAACTCATTCAAAAAGTCCCATACACTGAACCGTCATCTTGATCTCAAGCTCACATTGCTGAAAAAGCAGTGGATTTTTTTTTTTTTTTCAGTTTTGCTGAAAAGCAGTGGATTTAAGTATATGGTGCTGGACACAACAAAAATCGAGATATCTGTGCCCTCTAGTGGAACTTCTTTTTCACCAACTGGGACAAATGCAGCTGTGGTAAAATAATCCCTGTTTCTAGAAGACAGAAGTGTTAAGCTGCCAAATCTAATGTTGCAAACTGTATATAACTACCCTCAGACAAAAGAAAACGTTCACCTTTTTCCTCCATATTAATCTGAGGCAGTGGCACAATAAGAACCACTCAGGAGTGGTTAGTTAGATACAAATAAAGACTAGATAGCTCCATGAAACCTCAGTGTTACGAATTGCTCGCTCCTTGGTTCATGCATAGACGTGAAAGAATTCTGGGAAATCTCAGAGCTTACATTTATTTCTAGGAAACTAGATGCAGTATGAAGGCTTCTCCCTTATGTCCAACTAGATAAACCCAGTACCTAAAACCAAATTCAATACAAAAGAAATTCCACTAACCTCTCTGAAAGAGCAGAAAAACAGAGAAGAAATTGTATGTACTCTCACTGAAGTTAGGAAGCAGTAGGCAAAATGCCAACTCCGCAAAAGATAAAGGGAAAGGAATAGCTATGGGATTGTCCAAGATGCTAACAAGTTAGATGTGGCCAAGGTGAGATAATAAATAATAGCATTTGAGTTTAGAGAAGACTTCTATTTGACTGTTCTAGTATCTGGAATGATCATCCTCATGGGTAAGCTATTTTACAGCTATACTGAAGTGGTTTTATTTAAAAGCAGTGAAGAATATTTACTATTTGGAAAGGTATAAAATGAATGAAAATAAAGACCACTCATGGAACATAACACATCAGACTTTTATGACAAAAAAGATAAATATAGTGATAGGAAAAATAGCTTTGGTTTTGTAGTAGAGCAATTAGTCACAGTTTTATACACAGCCTATTTCAAACAGCAATTGCCTTAAGTATTTGAATCCACTGTTTGTTTCATTCATTTTCATTCATTTTTGAGTATACTATACTCAAAAAGGCACCGTTAAACCCATGCTAACACAAATATCCACAGTTCCATTCCTTTCTAAGAATTTTAGAGATTTTCTTAGGCTACTCAGTTGGAGGGCATTATAAAGCCAGAAGGAAATTAAAATAGTAAAAGTTATTACACAACATACCACTTCTTCATCTGAAAGCTCTCGTCCTTGTATACTGCTGTTTTCTCTCACAGCTTGTTGGTGTTTTTTCCCTTTAATGTGGCTAAAAAGGTACACTTCTGATGAAATCTGTAATGATAATGAATTATTAGTGACTTTTCTCCCCCCTTGATAACACTATCATCCAGAAATAACAGTATTTTAAATGTAATATCATCCAGAAATAACAGTATTTTAAATGTAATATATACCAATTTGTTCAGAAGTAGGTTCAGAATCTGTCACCTAATGAAAGTACTATCAGTTACCTTTAACATCTTTACAACTGTACTTATTTATTTTACTAAAAAGAATATTTTTGATTTTGTCACATAGAATTTCATCACAAATGTGTTTAAAACTACTAGGCTAAGTATATATTGGTTTCTGCAACTACCTCAGAGAAAGCTGTAGCGAGTTGGGGGTCCAGTCTCTTCTTCCAAGTAACAAGCAGAAGGGCAAGAGGCAATGGTCTCAAGTTGGGCCAGGGGAGGTTTAGGTTGGCTATTAGGAAAACTTTCTTCACTGAAAGGGTTGTGAAGCATTGGAACAGGCTGCCCAGGGATATGGTTCAGTCACCATCCCTATAGGTCTTCAAAAAATGTGTAGATGTAGAGCTTAGTGACATGATTTAATGGTGGACTCGGCAGTGCTAGGTTAACAGTTGGAATGGATCATCTTAGGAGGTCTTTTCCAAGCTCATTGGCTCTATGATTCTATACGATTGTTAACTGTTATTGAAGGTCACCTGAAAACACTTAACTGACAAGACAGCAATAAACGCCCGGTCACCAGTAGCAAGTTAAGGAAGCAAACTGTTGATTAGGAAAAAAATGATGCATTTTTTCATTTCTGAAGAATTATTTTAGGTTATTTCAGCATACTATTTTCACTGCTGCTTTGCTCATTAAGAACCCAAACTGTCTAGACTTCTTCACAGAAATTAATTCCTATTCAAAGGCTGGCATAGCTGCCTATGTATTAACCCCCAGGTTTTGTTTTAACGTAAGATGTGACACAAATGCTGCAGCTTAAATGGTGATACCAGCAAAAAATTGGCATAAAGACACAGCACACAGACAGGATTTCAAAAATCCATAAAAGCAATATAAACTGTGCTTTCCCCCCCCCCCTTTTTTTTTTTTAGAGCACAGATGAATCAAAAATACACTAGAACAAACACCACTAAGATTCAAACATGGCTCTGTATCCCAACAAAAATCACACCATTTTTCTTGTAAACATACACAAGTAAAGTTCATAATGGATTTCTGTTTTCTGAGAGATAGGGGTATTATCTGTGTCTATTTAAAAACATCTATCTTAGGCCTTGTGATCTCTCTGATGAATAACCCAGGGAACTACTACGTTTTATTTCGTTCATGACCTGATTGTGGCCAAACTTTAACCAATTATAAAATCAGTTTTAGAATAATTACATCAGTAAATTAAGTAATTGTTGAAAAACAATCAAATAGAAACAAACAAACAAACAAAAACGAAGCAGCACTTTCTACTTCATGTAACCAGGAGGAATTCCAGCTGATTGCCAATAGAGTGGACTTCTGGATTTTCAGAGCTCAAGCACAGAACTTTATCCCTCAGCCTAATTTACATAAACATTTTTATTTCAAATTACATAATGATTTGCCAGCTGATTTGCAGTATAGTATATAGTATTTTTTTTTTTTTTTTTTTTTTAGAAAAAAAAAAACAAAAACGCCTTGGCTTCTCATCTTATTTTGACTTCTCTTTGACTTCATACACTGGGCTTTCATTCAGAAAGGCATGTTAAGTGAAATGTACAAGACTCCACTCTGCTGAACCCTGAGTTTCTGTTCCAGCACTACCTGAAGTGATCTTGTGTAATCTTACTTAACACAGCAATTAAAGAGAAATAATGCTTATATAATTTCCTAGCTAAGACCTAAGATTTTGTTCAATAATGCCTGGCCTATGCAAGTCAGTAAAAACAATTATCAACATGAACTGATCTCCCTCCTTCCTACTCAGTGACTGAATGTCTCCCTCTTCTTCACCGTGCCAGGGGCACAAGAAGAGACCAAACGTCTCAAGAGAGGTCTGCCAAGCAAAGTACCTGGTTTCTAAAACTTGCTTTATGTCTAGCTTTTAACCAGCTTCATTTGATGATCCCTAGTTTTTGCTTTTCTTAGAAGAGAGAGCTAGCAACCATGTACTGTCCACACTCCTCTTCCCGTGATTGTACAATTATTTCCAATCTTCCAGAAATCATGTAATTTATAGACAGAAGAATCCCAGATAAGATGCACTTTCTCAAGAGCAGAGCAAGGACACAGCACATAGGCAGTACTCTCATCTGAGAATGAAGCATAATTTGTAGCTCCAAGGCTTAGGGTAGTCTTGGAATTTTGAGAGCAGCCCCTCTATTCAACTTACCATTACACTGCATAGTGAGCACTGTTTTTTCCGTTCATATGGTGTAAGTTTAGGAGCATAATCAGTATTAGCATGTCTTCCACTACTTAATTCAGCTGCTTTCTCTTTTCTTTGTTCAATTTGTTCCATGTGTCTTCTAATACTTTCATCATGCTGAAAGTAACAAAAGCAAAGAAAAAAAATGGTATGAAGCAAAAGGTATTAAACTGCCCATAGAAATACTGAGAGTTACCAGTTGGGGTTAGGCATTAAGTCATCACACATCAGAGATATTAACATTCTGCTATGATTTAAAAATCAATCAGCACTATTTTTGTTTTATAGGTGATTATCAATTCATAAATTCATAATCTGACAATTTCATTGAATTTCATAGAAATTCGCCTATTTCAAAAACTTCTGTAAATCTTTTTGTTATATGTAATGTCTCAGTTATTCTGTTTTTATTCTCATTTGAACACTCCAGAAGTGCAACTATCGTGGTACAGTTCCCTGGATTCTTTCAGGAGGCTCATACACTTAATACTCAAGAGAATGGAGCAAACTTTTAACTATTATTTAAGATCAGAGACTCGAGCATAAGCCTGTATTTAATGTCAAAACTGCATTTTACAACATAAGTAAATGTACCCAACATCGTAAGAACAGGATCAGAGGTAATAAAAACATTCAAGTGAAAAAAATACTTGTAGACAAACAATTCTAGAATAAAAAATTAGATAATTTAACAAAACGTGAGACTTCAACACATAGTTCCACCTCAGAACCTTACAAATACGATTGATCATTTTAGAAGCATTTACTTTTCTTGAAAAATAGTGGATCATTTCAAAATTTATGATACCTTTGTTCCCCACTGGGCAGTCAATTCAGCTGAATGCCTGACCTACAAGGCCTTACACCTCTTTCATGAAATCACTGGAGCCCTCCATGGAAGATGCTACACTCGTGATGGCGTCAGTTTCAGTACCGTTAGACAGGACCTTGCATGACTGACTGGCAAGTCTTCACTGAACAGTGTGAGAGTTCTTACTTACTGATTTCCCTCATGATTTAACTCAAAATTACGTGTACTTTCCAAGGGAAGTTGAAGTTTATTTGTTCTCACATTCAGAGCTCTGAAATTAATGTAATTCAACAGAGCTCAGTCCCGTTCTTTCCAAATTACACAGTGCACGTTATACAGCAAGGTCCCATTTTTAAGCAAAAGTATGAATATAAATCTATTGTAAAGTTATGTAATTTGGGACACATCTTAGCAGACTGTAACATCTGTACTAAATAAAACATACATACATAAATTATTTTGCAGAAATTCTACATTATTGATTTATTTTTCATAGTATGTATGTTTTTATACCTTCAGCTGAATCTTCTTCTGCAGTTCTTCCATGGCTTCTTGTTGAGCTGCAGTAAGAGCTGCCAACCTCTCTTCTCGATCTCTAACCAAAAGATAACAAATATAGGGGGAACATTTTAGTAATATAAAACATGCATTAATATTGACAAGTTAATGTTTGAAATGGAGACCAAACATCCCAAAAAATGAACCTGAAGGTGGCTCAGTGGAAAAGACAGAACAAAAAGCACTTCAGTTAATACAGAATATAGATGCTTTATTCTTGATAATTTAATAAAAGCACTTGAACCTTTGCAGCAGTACCTGTGAACATGCTTTAGAGTAACCAAGAACAATGGTAGTTAATGCAAGACTGCAAAATAATCTTGAATGTTGTGCCCTGCCACCATTAATATTTTGCAGCCAATGACCTTTTTCAGTGAACCAAAGGGGAGAAGTACAATGGCAAATCAAAGAAAAACATGCAGCAGTAAGGGCAGTGTATTTTATAAAAATGATGATCACTGAATGCTTAAATATATAAACATATAGAAAAAACTTTGACCAACATCAAATGATGGCAGGTATCAATAAGATTGATACCTAAATTGATGCTCTAAAACACTGCATTTCCAAATGTTGTAGATAGCTAAGGATAGCAAAACAATTACACGTATATCGTACTGTTATCTTCTGTACAAAACTGAAGAGTCAGGAACTGGTTTCATTCACCATACCTGTCTGCCCTACATCCCCTTCCCAAAAATTGAATCGCGCCTCAAACATCAGTTGTCCACTTCTAGGAATCCTCCTTCTCATCACCAGCAAAGTGCCAACACAAAATATAAAGGCAACAGGAAAGACCACAGGGAAGGAAGCAAATTTAACTATATATAAACACTAAGCAAACTCTTCCAAATACCATGGTTGTTGGGGGTGGGTAGGAGTGAGAAGAGATGATAGACGAGAAGCATTGTGTACTTTATGTCTAATCTCCCAAAGAACGCACAGAAAAACTGAATTACAGTCTTTGATTTTGCCTTTAAAGAACTCCTGACTCACACCATGAGCTGAAACAAATCATAACTAACATGATCCCAACCCAAAGCCTATTTTAGTTATTTCTTTCAGTATACATTTAAAAATACTTGTTTAATCCTACAAACTATGACAAATTAATTACATTAATCCAAAGTATGCAATGATATTTGAAACAAAATTCTCAAGTTTCCATTTATAGAGCGTCAATATTATTCCTGCCCAGGCCCTTCTGAAACACATACTTCTTACATGATTATCTTACATTTTACACTTTTATGATTTCTATCAACAAGAAAAAAAAAAAAAAATCCATATTAGAGATTTCAATTCTCTGGAATATAAAACACTCAGAAATTACATCTAAAACCTTACTGGAATGAAGTTAATGTACCATAAGAGCAGAGGGGTTTTAAAGCCAGTTTTAAATACACTAACCCTTTCATACACATGCTTTAATCACCACCAGATGCACATATATGTAAAACTTATACTGAACAAACTTTAAGCAGATATTTCAAAAATGACTCCTCACTGAAGCAAGTAGCAAATCTTCGGGATAAGAGTCAAATCCCAGCAGAAGGAAAAACAAAAACAAAAACCAACCAACCAAACAAATAATACTTGCTGAGGTTTCACCAAACTATGTTGAAGACAAAGACAGAAGGGACAGTGCAGACAGCTTCCCATCAAGATCATCTTCTCGTTCAACTTCTGACCCACTACACTTTGAATCCTGCTCTAACAGTACTACATCAGAGAAATCTCAGAACTGTTATTCAGGAGACATAGGACTCTGAGGCCACTCTGCGGTACAAGAATCACCGGATTGTAAGGCACCACACACACATCCTTTCCTATTCTTTCCCAGAAATTGAAAAAAAATAAAGAAAAAAACAAACACTATGTAATCAGCATCTGGCAAAGAAAAACAACCGCAAGCACAGTACTGCAGTAGCAAGTATAAAGCAATTGAAAACTAAGTGCTACAGAGCTCTCACAGCCCAGTGCCACACCCTGAACCCAACAAACCACATGCTTCATTCTCTGTGCACCTCACGTTCAGCTCAACTGAAACGGAGAGAAAAGCCCATATGGAAACCCCTTTGTGAACTTCCGATTATGGACATAAACATAAAGCAAGTAGTTTGTAGGCAGCAGAATTAATGAAGCCTGATTTCCCGGCTTTATGCTTTACAAATGTGGTCTCTGGTGTCTACAGAAAAGGTGAACTCATACTGATGCCAGTAAGTCCAAAAGTTACTGGAGAATGGAGGAAATGGGGAACACGAGAACATTAATCTTGCTTCCTTTGAAAACTAAACTAAAATATGAAAAAGGCAAATTGTTAAAAGGTCTTGTTAGCAATAAAGCTAAGATGAAGTAATGTTAACAATATAAAATATGGCATAGCATGTTATATTGTGCATGTACCTAAGGAATACCAAAATCTATTACACAATTTATGAATACTCACTTGATATCTTCTTTCTAACCATTCATCAAGGACATCTATTAACATTATCTTTAAATACTACGCCAGAAGACTGAAGAAGGCACTGTTGTTAATATAGAGAAGCTGCAGTCTGCCTGAAAGAGTAGCAGTGAAGGACAGAGACCCCAGCAAAATTATGACAACGTTACCTTGCTCTTTCCCGTGCTGCATCTTCCCGTGCTTTTTCTTTCTCTTGCCTCTGCTGCTCAATCCGTGCTTCTTGTTCTTTCCTCTTCATAAGCAGCTCTTCAACTCGGGCCTGCCGTTCTGCTTCCAGGGCTCTTTTGCGCTCCTGGTTGAAGAAAAATAAATTCTAACTCATCTTTTCGAAATAAATATAAGTCTATTTTAACACTTGCTTATAGAATTCTATCTGATTTTCACAATGGAGTAAGAACTGCAGGTCTATTAGACAAAGGACTAATATGCAAATACAAGTATATTCACAAGTTTGAACATACACCGAAAGCACAGTTGCATGAACTAAGCTACATATCAAGTGGCCATATATTTTGCTCAGACTGAAGATGACTGTCCACTACAAGTCCAACAAATTGATCAATGAGAGTATCTGAAAAATATTTTGAACATCTACAAGGATATATGTGATACAGAAACAAAATATGCTCCCACAGAATATTAATACTTAAATCATGACTATTGAAATAACGATTTAAATACTATCCAAACGTTGTTATAAAATAAAATGGATTTCTGCACTATATTTTTGTTCTATCATTGAATATGCAATTCTCCCACTGCTCAATTTTTACTTTTTTCCAGACTATATAGTTCTGAAATTATACATGGTATTGTAAACCTGACAGAATGACTATATTTGAAACAGCAACAAATGTAAAAATAAAGTACATTTGAAAACTCATACTCTAAGACATTTATGAGTAGACATATTAAGTTGGTTGAGTTCTACTGAAAGGAAATATGACTACTCGATTTAGCTGAACAGTCTGGAGAGAGTTGAATATTTTACATGTTTTTCAAATCCTCATCTTACAGTAAAATTAGCCTTTTGTGTGACAGATTAAATAAAAAACAGACACATTGATCTATTTTAAATATATACTCCTTGCATCATCTCCAGCACAGTAAATACTCATCCCTGTTCCAGCATAAAGCTATCTTCCTTTACGGCAACAGTATGAGGTTTCATTAACACAAAGCAACATTTGCTGGAATTATAAATGCTTTTACATGATTAGATGAGGGCCCTGTACTCTTTAAATATTAGCTTTACAAAAATTTAGACATAAAAAGGAGAAAACATTAACCTTATATTTCATTTTCATCAAGAAATAATATACAAACAAAATACAACAAAAATAATTGAACTTTTTTGTATCATGCAAAGCATTTTATGTTAGAGAATGATGCTAACTGCACACTATTGATCTTCACAGGTAGTACAGCTTGAAAATTGATTATCAGAACTGTGGCTTTCACAGTAACCATACTTTTCCCAGTGTAAAGTTTCAGTAACAGCATTGCATGAATACATTAATTTCCATCTCAATAAAACAAATAAGACAAGATACGGCATGCTTTACAACCATACTATTAAAATAGACAAAAATACAAACTGTTCTATAGGATACACGCAGTGCATCATAAAAAACAAATGCCATTCGTGCTGGACATTCCTTACAAAGACCTTTAAGGTTGCATTTAAAAATGGGCCAGAATGGCTTGCACTTTTTGAATTAGGTGCATCCACATTTTGAATGTGGATGGAAAAACAACAACAACAACAAAAAAACAACTGTAATAGATCCTGTAATTAAAAAATTAAAATAAGGCTGATGGAAGAATAGGTTTAAAGATGTGAACCTGCAGAATTTGGTGCCAGAAAGAAGCAGCTAGGTTTTACTGAATGGATCTGTGAAATACCTGAGGTTGTCAAAGACACTGTTCAGGCAAATCAGTAGAAGCAGGCTAGTCTCCATAGGTACTGAAACTAGAGACAATTTTTAGAACCCTTGTGATTATAAATGATGTAGTTGTATGCATAGTGAAGTCCCTCGCTGTTACAGTATATACAAAGTAGTTATGCTTACAACTGTTGTATTCTGAGGGGGTTTTATTTTATTTTTTATAATTCATACTTACAGCCCAAGAACTAGTATGATTCATTTTAGTTCACTTACGTGGAATTATTTGTTCGTATTTATAATAACTGCTAAATAAGTTGTTACACCAGGAATGGGTGTAACACAACAGTGCAGAAAAAGCTCTCCTGTGAGGAGGACAGCAGGGCTAGATATGGCATGCCTTTACATTTAGGGCTTTGCTTAATTGTTACACTACGTGTGTATGGAAAAAGCATAGCAGGAAGCAATAGCTTAATCCTTGGTATGGCAGAAAGGATATGGGCAGGTAAGTTTGGTGATAAATAGGATTTAGTACTGAAAGCTTGTCTGAAGTGCTTGTTCTGCTTCTACTACAGTATAGCCTAATGCCTATGTAACCTAAGAAAAGAGCAGAACTGTGGCAGAGATGAGAAAGAATTAAAAACACCCCAAGCCCCATAAACTCCAGAAAAGCTCCATTCTAGAAAAAGTAACTACAAAAAAAAGGGTCCCTGGGGCAAGGGGGTTTTTGGTAAACCATTTGGAAAGGTACGTTTCATCAGTAACAATCAATCCTTGGAAATCCAGGAGCTTTTAACAACAGATTCTCGCTCAAGAAAAAAAATATATATATTATTCAGTACTTCTGGGTACCTTCTGTCTCAAAAATTGCTTCTGAACAACTAATGTCAGTAACACAACAGATTTTTCAACAAGGAGACAGAATCAGCTGGTAATGATAAATACTGAGCCCTGAAGCAAACTCAGTTCTCAGGCCAACTGTAGTTGTGATCATCTCAGGGGAAGAGTTCACATAAGAAGAAAACACGTTTTGCATTCTAACATAGAGAGTAGTGCCAAAAAGTGGATGTTTGAGGTTGGGAAAATTTAGTATTGGAATTATTACAGTCAAAACAACAACAGAAAAGAATCAACGATTTCAGGAACAAAAAGACATTTCTGTTATTGTTTTCACTGATCCTTTGAAGTGTATTAAAATTATGACATCACAGGCATATAAGATACATTTTTCTGTTTCCTCTCAAAGTTTTACATGTTACTAAAACATGATTTTCTTATAATGGAGTAACTTTTTTTAAAAAAAAATGTTTAAGACAAGCATGAATCATCCATATGACCTTAGCTATGCAGACTCTTTTTTAAAGGAAATCCTTAAGACTTACTTGTTTCCTTCTTGGTGCTGAAACATAGTAAAGCAGAAACACACTCAAGTATACTCTCTTGAGTTGAGCAAGGGATTTAAGACAAAGAAACAAAGACTGCACAGCCAAAATTGGAAACAAATGCATATTTCCTTGTCAACCTGCAATTACAGATATACCTGAACAGCTTCATCACGTGCTTGCTTTTCCTCTTGCCTTCGTTGACGCTCTTCTTGCAATTCATTTAAACGTTGTTCATATTCTTTTAATTTATTCAGCACATCATGACGTTTGTTCTGAGCTTCCAAGGTGTTTATAAATGCAATTTCGTTTACCTGCAAATAATCAAAAAGTATAGGGAAAAATCTGTGAGGTTCAAGTTTTATTCTTAATGAATTCCATTCATTTGTTGATTATCCATTTGATAATTAATTTGGTGAGTTACTTCTCCAGAATTGTCTGGAAACCAATGCTCAACCAAGCTGAACATAGGGCTTTGTCTTTTTCCTACCTTTGTTTGCTACCCTCTTTTTATTTTTATTTTTTAATAAAATGGATAGTCCATAGAATATATATAAAAAAGAAGTTGAATGATACCAGAAATCAAGAAACACTGGGTAAATGATGGGAAAATATTCTCAGTCTTCTCAACGAGACTTTATTAGTCTATTCTCTCCAATTCACAGAATGTGGAGTGCTAAGACCCAGCTGTATAAATGTGTAACAGGTAATAGAATACAAAAGGTCTTTCTATTTAACTCTAACTGTATGGGTACTAACTGAATACAGAACGTGAGAATACTCATACTGTGAATAAGAAAGCTATCGAGGTCATTGTCTTAATACTAGATTTCTTACTAATACAGCCTATTTCACTAAGATAGGTACAATTTTATTCAACCACAGGTGGACACTGCAATACATAAGAATATTTTTTTTTAAATCATACAAAAATGCTTACTTAAAAGTACTTTAATCAATATACTACAAATATCAAAGAATATGCTTTTCTACTGAGGTTCAGGAAGGTAATAAATATTTTGACTTCTCAATAAAAGCTGAACAGAATTCTTGCCAACTCTAGGCTTTAAAATGCAAATGTTTTAGAAATGTATATGGATCTGGAAAATGCAAACTTTATTTAGCTTCTCTCTCATTTATCAGTTTGCTGCTCTATTTGTTTGAATCCACAAAAGACATTAGTAGTGAGGATAACTGTCAAACAATAACACATCACAGAAGTTGGAAGGTTTTGTTGTTGTTTATTTTGTTGTTGTTTTGTTTTGCTTTGTTTAATGACTACAGTTCATTTACAGAATTAATTTCATAGCTCAGTAAATAGTTAAGCACTAGGACTTTGGATAAGCAAACGTGCAGCAACGGTTATCATGGCCTTTCAGTTTTACTCAGCAGCTACTATTTCTCTAAAGCTTCTGACCCAATTAACCTTTATTTCCATAACAGAAGAATCTCAAAAGGCAGATCTTACACAGTTGAACATAGACAATAACTAAAACATCTGCTTAGCTGGGGAATTACACTAAGTGTGGTTTGGTTAATGAGATTATAGAAGTCACACCGTTGTAATGACATAATAATGAAGGTATATTAGACTGAATTAGGTAATCTGGAAACCACTTTATTCAAAGAGACAGGAAGAGTAAGTGAGAAAGCTACATCAGCTTTGTTGTGTTCATCACATAATAAAGATTAACAGCTGCATCAATCACAGCTGGGACACATGCTCATTATGTAATTTTAGTCTTAAGAAGATATATGTACTCTTGTATTAGTGTTTATCAGAAGAATATGATTTAAGTAACCAACAAAATAAAAAGCATATAGTGCTCATCTTATGAAACTAGGTACTGAAGTCAGAAGGGCAGTAGCAAAACACTTGTTTTCTAGTAATTGTCTTGTGTTAACTGTAGGTTTCTATTTATTTCCAGCTGTTTACCAAAATTAGTAGTACAAACCACAGCAGGAGAAACGCAATGAGCTCTCCCAGCTTTGCATTCTGCTGGAATACAGAGAATTTATCATGAGATAAGCTACCCTTCCAGGAGCACTATTTATCACCAAAAATGCCTCCACACTCACAGTGAAGAACAAGAGCAGCAACGCTATCAGCTCTTTATTTCAAACCATCTTTTCTTCCAGTACAGCCCACCATGATGTCTAATAACAGGCTCATTAATTTTAACTTTAGGGAAAAAACCTCCCTTTCAGAGATTGACATTTATCTGTTTTGAATGTGACACATGCCCATACCTGACTTCCATTATCCTTTGCAGTATATTCCAGAGCACTCTGTGGTACAGAACTTAAAGAAACATTATCATTGATTATTTCCCCTTTAAAACAAAATAACTTACCTTAGCTTCTTCTTCTTGTGCTTTTTTCACAATTGCCTGTAGCTGCACTTCACGTTTAAACTCCGCATGGAGTAATTTTTCCTCCATCATCCTGCGTCTTTGATCTAATAATTCTTCTTTCCATTTCCGTACATCTTTCTCCTATATACAATTACCGAATCCGTTACTACTACAATAACTGAAAATAGGCGCAGAATTTTCTTTATTTACAGCAATAAAACATTTTGATGCCCTACACAAACCCTGCACCAAGTTTAACCCAAAGTACACAGATTTGCTAACTGTTTCACTGTTAGATATGCTTTACAAAATTCATTTCAATAAATTCTGATCCTCTAAAAGTGAAGTATGTAAGTAATGTAAGTAATCATAAGTTAGGTTTATAGGATAATCAAGGTTCAGAAGGAACTCAGGAGGTAATCTAATCCAATCTCCTGCTTTAAGCGCATTCAACTATGAGGTTAGACCTGGTTGCTCAGGAAAGTATTCTAAGTATGAAGAAGGCACAACCCCTGAGTAACCTGTTCTAATGCCTGACTGTCCTCACCATGAGAAATTTTCTCACATATCTCATGTATTTTCATGTATCTGGCTAGAACCTCTCCTTTCAAAAAAATGTATGCCCATTGTCTCTCAACCTACTGTCATACACCAGTGTAAAAAGCCTAGCTCCACTCCCTTGATAATCACCTTATAAGTATTTGAAGGCCCCCAGTATTGAGTCCCTCAATCTATCCATCCACACATAAGCTGACAGAGGGAAGAAAAACCAATACAGCATTATGCCTTTCATTAATGACCTCTAACACTTTTCTCCATTTCTTTGCTCCATTTTTCTTCTTTTTTACTGTAACCTTTGGCAAATCATCTGCATCTTCTGAAACATGTATATAGACCGCATCACAACAGGAAATTAATCTAGAATGAGGTCTTCTTGTTTTGATGTTAACAATATCATTATCTTAGTTTAGGATAAATCCATGCCCTTTCTGTGACACACAAGTCATCTGAGATGGCCACGTGAATTCAGACTCACAGGAAAATTTCATTTTACTCCATGTTTTAACACCTAACATTTCTAGACCATGTGGGAAAAAATGTTTTCTGAAAGGCAGCAAATTGCCTACTTTGGATTACAGAAAGCTTACCCTTTCCATTAATTTTTGAAGCTTCAGTGTCTTTTCTTCACGTAACTTTTCTCTCAGCTGTTGAGCTTTCATCTGTTTCTCTTCATGTTTCTTTTTGGATTCTGCTATTGTTCTTTTAATTAAAAACAAAGCAGAGTAAAAAACAGTGAGACAACATCAGCTGACAACATTGCAAACATCGCTATGACATTTTCAGTAAGAGAACATAAACAGGCCACCGGACTGCAATTAAATGTAAATATTGTTCTTCTAGTCTTCAAATATTTATTTCATGGTCAACTAGCATGAACCTAGTTCATTATGAAAATAATACATTGATTTATTTAACACTTTCCACCCACAGACTTAAAGTAGATTCACGAGCAGTTTCATACAGCTGTGGGTTTGGTTGTTTTCACTGCTCAAGACAGGTAACAATTCTAAGACCTTTTGCGTGATGGTGACGACAGTTTCTCGTGCATGTGTATTCCATGGCCAGGTGGACGTGCAGGCTCTTCTTCCACTCTGTCTCCCCAAGAATTACTCTGGCGCCATGACTCTCGGGCTGTACATTAAAAAACAGACTTTTATAATTTAAACACACTGTCCTGGGAGAAGTGCAATTTATGAGGCTTTGGTCCTCCTCAAGTTCCCTCTCAAATGGGTTCTCTTCAGCCCAGGTAAGGTGCAAACTTAGACTGAAGAATCTCTAACCCCTGTGCGTTTTCAATGCTTAATTATTTTACTAGACTTTTAATCAAACATTAAGACAAAACTGGATAACAAGTTTTAAAATTATAATAGAGACATGGTAGTAGAGAGCTAAAGAATGACACAAAAAGCTGAAAGATAGCTTGAACACAGAAGTCCATCTTTCCTAAAGAAATAACATCAAAAATGACACAACTTGGAATAATATTTAGATGTTAGGGGCATCTTCCAAGTTACACAGGAATAAGTAAAATGGCAATTTTGCTAGATTTTGCTGACATTTCAAGTTAAACACAGTAATATATGAAAATGTACCTTCATAATCTGCCAAAACATCATTCCAGTCCATAGACATACCGCAAAAAGATATGCTTCCATTGCCCATACTAGCCTGAAAGTTAATACGATATGCACAGTAAAAACATAAAACTTAACACACAGGTGGACACATACATTAAACAGTGCCAGCTCAATTATATCCAACAATGTTTCCAAATTCAATTAGCCATCTCAAAGATGCTGTTCCTGCTGATTGTGATAGTAGGTAGTAGTAGACACTACCGCTTTATCGGACGTAGCTCCCGTATGGCAGCAGTGAAAGGAACACACCCCAGCTCTCCCAGGTTCCTACACAAAAGCAAGCTGCACGGCAACGACGGCAACATCAGAGGCTCTGTATCTCTCAGTAGTAGCACTGTGCTGTTGAGTTTACTAAAACTAAATACTCCTTAAGACAGAACAGCGTAACTACTACCTGACACTATGTACTTGATTTGCGTGTAATACAGCTTGCATTAACGCACAAAGAAACGATTAACAAATTCTACATTAATACTCTGCTGACATCCAAGACAGCTTAAAGTTGGGTACTTTAAAATAAACACTCACAGAGAAATCACTATCATTGTCAGTCTCAATGTTAATGTCATTGTTTTCCTCTGCTTCAATCTCTCTAGTTAATTGCTCTTCTTCTGCAATAGCACTAGCAATAGCTTCTTCATTTGCCTTTTCCAGGCGATCTGCCAACTCTTCTTTCTTAGCAAGGACTTCTGCCATAGACTGTGTAGGAAACATGAAACCAAGAAACACCCACAAATCAGATCCAGGCACAAAAAAAGTTGTTTCCATACAGTTAATATGACTTGTATGACATTTTGTTCAACTTCTGATTACCTGTAGATCCTTCCCGCTATATTTTGTCAACGTCACATGTGAATGAAATATAAAAAACACTAAAACTGTTAGCAATTACCAACTAATTTAAGGGCTATGTAAATCAATAATCATTCAAACAATTCCTAATATTTTATACAAATGTTGTCATTAAAAGCAACCACGACAGTTTGTCTCTAATTACTATCTTTTAAATGCCTAGCCTTAGGAACTAAGCAACGCATACTCTGAAACACTGACAGCATGCGCTGTTCTATCTTCAGAAAATAAATCATGTTCTGAAGTATTATTTAGAAGGCAAAAATGGACGTGCAGATAACCTCTATCTGGAAACTTTACTGTGCTTAGTACTACTAAATCTCAGGCTACACTTGTTTTTCAACGTGAACGGCAACATAGTTGGTCAGGAATGTTAGCCTGAATATGCTGATTGTCATCGCCTTCTCAAATGTCCAGTAATAACTAGTTCATTTCCGCTTAGATACCAAGCAATGTGCCAAAATGCACAAGTCTGAATTTAATGCAACATAATCAGGATTAGTGAAATACTTCCAAGAGACATGGATCCCAAACTGTTAGCATCCTGAACTGTTAATAATTGAGAATCTGAAACAACGTTAGTGGATGCTAGAAATCAGATCTTTCTAAAAACAATCAGATACCCAACTTGGAAATTAACATCATTTACAAACTAGACTATTGCTAGGTAAAGGGAAGGTGATTCACAGGAAAAGTTCTGTAAATCACAATACTAATCTAGTTTCTAGAGACAAAAAAAACCCAACAGACAATTGGATTTTACGTGGCATTGCTGCAACTCTCTGCTCAGAGAAACCCTGTAAAGCAGACACATCGAAACCTGCAGAATCCAATAGGAGAAGGCATTCTTTATAGGAATCAACATTAAAAGAGAATATTGACTTGAGTTTTGTTATTCCAGAACAGCATTTGTTATCATCGCTAGTTGTATGGGAAGACCCAAGAGAGCAGTTTAGTTAGCCTTAAAAGCTACGGATGTCTAACAGAATTATGACAACCTGTGTCTTTCCAGTTTGGATAATTAGCAAAACTGGAGTAAGAATTTAATAAGAAACTTACTTTTAAATGACTAATAATGGAAGGAAATGAGAAACTATGGTGATCATATGCAAGAAAATAAGAGTCAGAACACACTAAAACTCTTTATTCCAAATAATGCATTTATATATTTCTAGTTTCAATTCAGAAACTTTACTGAAATTCAACCTATTGTGATAAGGATGCATGCAACACATTTTTTTCTACGTTAAGTCCTGTATTTCTACAGCAGGCTAACACTAAACACTGCAACACAGAATGAGAAAATTAAGGCTTACAGTTAGTATTTACTCAGAAATCTTGTAAGATTTCTTACCCATCTGGCAGCACTCACATTTGAAATATCTGAGGGATCCATTTCAGTTTCAGTTCTAGCTTTGTCTGTCTGAAGTGGGTCTACACCATCAGAGATCACAGAAGAAGCTTCATTCATCTGGGGAGTCGCTGAAGTACTTTCAGTATTTGTGAGAACTGGAGGCACCTCAGAAACCGTTTGTAAGGAATCTTCTTGCAAGACTGTGCCAGTGCTCCCCTTACCTTCCGATGTCTGCACTGTGGACTAGTAAGAGACATTTGCAAAATTAACATTAGGTAATACTGATTTTTGAAAAGTCACCAAAGTGAAAAGGATTTTAACAAAACACCTGGCATCCTTACAGTGAGTGATATAAACAACTCCACTCAGAAAGACTTTCAGTGAGTCATAACTTTGCAAAAGTTGGATCTTTATCTGAATTGTTCTTTGTATTAAATGTGCCTAATTATGAGTTCTTGGAAAACAACAGGAAGCCTGTCCAAAGCATCGTAAATCATACGGTTCACCTTGTGATTTTTAATTTACCTATTTGTGCCAAAATATTAATGCATTCCCACAAATTCTAACTGAAGTAAGTCACCATTTTCAACCCTCTTCTAATCTGTTTAGCGAATACAAGCTCTTGACAATACTACCTTCAGATAATTCTCTACAGAAGTTGCAAGACTTCTTAAGGCAAGAAAATGGTTCAAAATTTTACTGACCTGAGTCCCCTCAGTAGGAGGATGTTCAGACTGATGTAAAGGATCTTTCTGTGAAAGCTCTGTGCTTTTGGATGCACCATCGTCAGTGAGTGAACTCCTATGCTTACTCTCTGACGGTGGCGAAATGACATTTTCTTTGTCACTGTCACCTCTGGACTTCAGCGATTCTGCAGCTACAGGTTTTGTTGCCAAAGCCATGGATCGAGATCGAACAGGCCTTCCACGCTGAACTGTTTCCCAGCCCTCTGCATCCTTTCGATCTACATAAAAAACCAACACCCCATTATAAACAACTATTTTATTACAGTATTACACAAGTTGTTGTACGATAAAAATGTTCTCTTTAAAAAGAAACACCAAAAATCAGTGGAACATTTTGAGCAAAGCTTTTCACTTTCAAGTGCTATTGGTTTCACAAAGACTGAACAACTCTCTTTGTGGATGGCACCAATTCTCTTACTGCTAAGTTACTTATACACATAACCAGGTAAAAAATGACATGTACTTAAGCATTTTACATCTACCCTGCTAATTCACCAGATGGCATATGCAGCAACAGTGACATTAAGGGCCTTTTGTGAAAGCGCAGATCTCTGCAAGTACAGATATAACTGCAGGTTTCAATGAGGAAAGTGCTGTCCAAAAAGTGGTTTAGTATAGTTCCAGAAATGGTTTGGGGTTTGTTTTTTTGTTTTATTGTTGCTGGTTTTTTTGTTGTTTTTTTTTTTTCAGTTGTTTCATTCTGACATTTAAAATACATAAATTAGTGGCAGCTTTGAGAAAATTTCTTCTCCCAGAAATCCAGCAGGATTATAAACTGAAATTAGAAGAGTAGTTTTCTTCCATTTACTTTAATGACTGGTTAAGACATCATTTACTCTAAGCTGGTTAAGTACAACTTTCTGACCAGCCTTTTTAATCTCTAATCTTGATGTGCACCTGAAACACCTTCAAAATTACATTTGTCTGCCTGAATTATCAGGTCTTAGGCATAATACAAGCATTTCTAGCAACTTAAGGTGAACCTCTTCTCTGTATGCAACATTTTTGTGGCCTCCAATTAATACCACCATGCAATTTCTCACACATCTTGAAGTGACTGGGATTCTTTTGAGACTTGAAGATAGCTCAGGAGCAGAAAAGCTAAGCTCACAAGTGCCTATTTGTAGAAGAAAAGCTCAGGTGAGCAACACCACAAAAAGAAGCCTAAATTTAACTCATTTAAATCAGTTTGAGTTTCAATAGATATGATCCTTTTTACAATACCCACTTTCACAAAGAGTATAAACTCAAAGTATCTCAAAATTTAACACTTGAAAAAACAGCATGGCACAATAAATAATGAGGCCAGGTGTTCTGTAAAGAATCCTAATTTTCAGAATGTGTAGCTCCATCTTTATGAAAAGCACGATCCATTTTTTATTTTAAAACAGTTAAGAATAGCAATGTATCGCAAGTTTAGAAAACAAAATATTATAGTTTGGAACTCATCCATTAATCAAGGGAGAGGCCAATAAAACATCATCATTTAATAAAGTACTGAAATTATGGAAGAAAATAAGAGAGAAGTGCTCAGCATAAGAATAAAATCTAAATGGCAAACGAAACTCAAGAATTAGCTATTTCCAGGCATGTTTTTAACAAAAAATTTGCAAAGTCAATACATTTATTGACACTAGATCACATAGCTCCTAATCTGAAGCAAGGGTAACACTCATTAGGGCATCATCTTCCCTTCCATTTTCTTGCATACACCTGGAACTCTCTTAATATAGCCCAGTAGCCATCTCTGCATGCTAGGTATCACATGCTGGGTTTGATTACTTGCCGAGTTTTGTTAATGAATAATTTATTTGACTACCTTGATCATTCTCTAGTTTCTCTTCAGTTTCCCTGTCCCTGCTTGCTCTTGTGTTACAAGGAAGGTGACAAGCCATCTGTTATCTTGAGGCCCTTACAGCCACCAGGGCCTTATTCTTTCCAAGTTACTCCACCTGGAAGCACTGGCCAAGCAGCCTTATCAGCAACATCACTAAAATAAATCTAGTTAAGTAAGTGCAAAACTCTTAGGAGACCTACCTCAGGAGATGCATACCCCTTCTTAAAAATTTACTTGCAAGTAATATACTACCGTAGTGTATTTGACCTTCTCCATTCATTATTAAACCTCAGCACTTTTTTTTTTTTTTTTTTTTTTAAACTCTAAGGCGACATTACTTTATCTGAGAGGCACTTTGGAAAACGGATTATTTGAGAAACTGGAAGCAAATCCAGAAGCGTATACTCAGATGAAATAGTTACAAGACAGAATACATGAAAACTGGGAAATAAAATAAAATTAAATGTAGTGGTCTGTGCAGTAGTAAATTTACAAACCATAATGAGAAGTGGGCGGTTAACATGCAAGACTTTGTAAATATGTAAATTACCAAACTACTTTTAATGATTGCTTATAAATATATGATAATTATTTTGAAAAGAGAATGACTGAATTTTCAAAAGAAATTGGGGCTAAGAATTTGACAACCCTGTCAGGAATAAAATGCCCTTTTCTGTTTGTGATGCATTTCTGCAATTTGTTCTCAATGCATAGAAGTTATGAGTTCTTCCACGAGCCAAAACTAGGACAGTTACTTTAGAAGACCAAATGTCCTGCAAATCTGAAGTCCTTGCTACACAACAAAGAAAATCACAACTATGGACATGAGCAACTAATACAGGAATAACAATTATTAATATAATTAAATTTCAAGTGCAAATGTGGAAAAACCACATTCAATATTTCTGGAAAGTTCACATTTTCTTAACTGCACAGTCTCCTGAATTACACACTAACAACATACAACTGTTTTAACTGTAAGCACTGATTCCCAGTCTTAATACGTGTTCTAAACCAGTATCACCCATCTTGCCTCTTACCACTGACACCCGGGAATTATATCCCTGCTACACTATTGCCTCTCTACTACTGTGACGAGACCAACCTTTTCTCTTGCCATAAACTCGTATGAGAAGGACACTGGTCAGCCACTAAGGGTAAACTATGTTTCATTTTGTAGAAAAAAAATTAAGACTGAAATACAGATTTTTTTCTTAACTACGAAAATATTGAAGGTAACAATGTGTTTAATGAGGGAAATCAGGTGAGATGATATAACTTCCTTTAAATGTGCATCCAGAAAAAAAAGAAAAATCATTTAAAGAAATACCTGGAAAAACCGTGCATTTTCTCTCTCCAGTTAAATTTGGAAATCCCATCAACCTTGAAACAGATACAGTATGATACTGCTTGTCCATTTCACAAAAACATTGTGAGGCTTAATGGTAACACTGTTTGAAGCCACTGGAGAAATTGTTTTAGGCAGATCTTGCCACTGGAAACCCCAGCTGGGCTTTAGAGTAGCCAAGAGTGCATTACAAGATAGCAGGAGAAAGTCTCCCACAAGGCCTGAATGTACCTAGCAGCTGTGCAGAGTGCATTAGCTGGTGGACAGGCAGAGCAGATGATACACAAGCCTCATATCTACTTCAATAATGCATGCTCTACTCAGCAAGATCAATTTGATTTTACTCAAGAGATTCTACCCTCCATATGAAGGAAAATATGCTCCAAAAAGCATCTGGTTTCTTTTATTAAAAATTGCAATTCAGCCATGAGAAAATCATTGAAGTCCTCCAGCGTTAGAGATAAGAGATTCCTAATAAACAAAGTCTCTACAAGGAATGACTTTTACTTCTATATATGAAATGTTTCAAGTCTGAATGTTATAGTACATTTGAATTAAAAATTACTGAAAGCTTATGGATACTACAGGACCTAAATGGTTTCACTCTATTTGGAGCTCATCAGCTGCAAGTAACAGCCATTAACAACACACAGAACAACAGGGATTCTTCAGCCCTTTAAATTTATGTTAGCTTTAAAGCTAACGTAAGAATAAGGTATTTTGTTTTCCTTTTAGCCTCTTAAGAAGATGTTATCCATATGGAATTGCAGACTACATTTATTCCCTGCATAGTTAATGAAGTTGTCCATACCCACAAGAATGCCTAATGAAGATATTTTAACAGCCAGGAGTCTGACACTTTAGTATGAGAGATAATCAATGGAAAAAGATTTATGAATAGTTCCAACAACACGCAGAACTTAAAAGTGGAATTCAGCTTTGAGTTACAATGCTGAAAATTCAGCAGACTTCTACTACACTCAAACCAGTTCACTGCAACTTCACAGAGCAAGATGTTCTGTTACACAAACAGCACTGATCAAACCCCATCCAAACAACCACTTCTGGAGTATGGTTTTGATTGTTCTTTCTAAGCATAAATATCTGCATGCTACTGACTTAATTACATTAACTTGCAAGACACTTCAACAAGATTTTAGCTCCTTCATATATCACGTCTCTGGAGCACCATACGGGATTTCTACTACCACTGGAATGAATGTACCACTATGCTAATACATACATTCTCTTCCAGTAATTTTTCTCTTCAAAAATAAAATTTAAAAGATTGTTCATAATTTCATCTCAATATTGATTTCTACACCTTGCCTGCTGTTTTTGTAGAAAGTCAACAGGTCCACAGATGGAAAAAAATGGAAAAAATGCAGCTCTCAAGATAATCTCAGAGCTCCAGTGTGTGCAAAAATTGTCATCTTGTATTCAAAGAAATAAAAGCCGGTCACCGTCACCTGAGCGCAGTTCTAATCATGTTGTCTCCCTGATCACATAATACTACCTTGAGCTCTTTTACAGAATCCTGGACATGTATTGTTCTTTAGAGGTGATTTGAAAGCATTTTTTTTTTTGGCCTGGAAGTCACAGCTCTTTGTTTTCTACTATGATCCTGACATCAGTGATGAAGTACAGAAAATATACACAGAGGTTTCATGCAAAGAAATTTTGTACCTCCGACTCACTCTCAGATTATCAGCTTGTGACCAAAGACTTTTCTTGGGGTGTTATGCACTAATGTTTTAACAGATCATTTTATAGTTGCTGGAAATACACTGGCATGCTACCTACACTCAGAAACACGACTTCGTCTCAAACTTAGCTATGACAATGACGATGCATACCTGCAGGAATCTTTTCTCTCCATACTCGATTCCAATTTTAACATTATGATATGCAAAATAGGACTTCATTTTGATTTGAAAATAGGTAACACTCTGAACTAACTTTATAGCATGTGCTTTGTGAAAATAAGCCATTTTAAAAAGACTTGCCATTTTTTCGTGGTGATTTCTGTGCTGGAGTTGGCAGGCAGGTTGGCGGTGTTGCTAGCTCAGGATTAGCAGCTTTATTTCCATGGTTGGCTTTCACCTTATCAGCCCAACTTACACCAGAAGGAGCCAGGCGTGTTGCGGAAATCGTTACTGATGGGTTCCTAAATGAAAGACATAGCTCTTATTAGTGTCTAATCAAAGAGCACAACGGTTCGTTACAAAACTTTTATCATGACATTCCTTATTTAATCTTGGTCTTTACTGACTTAGATTGAGATCTATTTCTGAAAACTGGAACCTATTTTCTCTTTCCCTTGTTTTCAAAATCTGTGTTCCTTGAACACTAAAAACCTCAGTAGATGTCTTATCAGAAAAACCTGTACAAAATTCAACTCATCAAAAAGGTACACAGCCACAGAAACAAGGACACAGCAACAAATCAGCAGGCGGAGGTATCAGGCACCACCTTGATAGCCTCTTACTTATTTTCAGTCACACTGACGTCAGAAGGAGATACCAAGCAGTGCTGCAGCTGGAGAAAAATCTCCATGTGAGATTCCTTATATGTAAAAGTCAATGAAACCAAATTAACAGGGAGCTAACTTCTCAGATTAAAATTTATAAATGTCAAGACGCAAAAGAAACATGCTACACCGCAGTGATGTAGAAGCAGTTCCCACAAGAAACATCCTCTGATACCAAACTGTAACCTCCTAACAGTAAACGTCTGGTGACTAGTTACAGCCAAGGATAACAGCTCTTCTATTGTGTCTTCCCAGCTCCTGCCCAGTCACACCAGTGAACTGTACAGAATGGGCTGCAACCATTATGAATATGAGTAGCCAAACTATATGTGCAGGAAGTCCACTGAAGTGCAGGTTTAATTATAAATGTAGATTTGACAAATCCATAATGTACTTTGTTTCATTAGTCCAGTATATAGATTAATACATCTATTTTCTCTTACCTCCTCCACAGAAATAAACTGTGAGTCTGGAGAGCCACCCTATTAACTTCCAGAAAGACCTAAATGACTGCTAAACTTTGGATTTCTGGATGGATAGAGCTGTAATGGTTTTTCATTTTATTTTTTCTTTTGCCCATCACTTAGAGCAAACCCATGATACTTTATTCAAATGAATGCAATCCAAACGATTTTTATAAACTTGAAAATGGTAACATCCCTTCCATTCAAGAAGCATCCTGTTCTTTTCAGTACAAAGAATCACTTTATCTGCACCACAGAACCAATTTCTCTTCCAAACTTTACAACGCTGAGTAAGATGGCCCAACAAATCCAGCTGCCTCATTAGCTAAAGCAAACGAGGGATAAAGAATTGGAGATCTTGCGAGTCTCAAGCAAATATGTAGAAAACCCCTACATAACCAGACTTCTCACTTATTTTAAGCTGGGATATCAGGTGGTTGTATTTCCCGTTTCTATCAAGTCAGCCATCAAAAGAGCTATCAAGAATAATGCCATGAAAATCCAGCTAGTTTTTACAATCCCCTCTGATCCTGTGGGGATGTAATACAATGTGAGGACATCAGAAAAAAAAGGCCAAACAAAACCCTCAGGCTGCAGTAGGATACGTAAGTAGCTACAAACTACAGTAGGTATTTACAAAGCAAGCTGTATACAAATGAATAGTAAAACTGTCAGAGACAAGACTGTAAATGGAAAAAGCTTAGAGGAAAGACATTTTGCTGAGCACTTTTTTTTTTTTTTTTTTTTTTTAAATAAAGAGCTTTTATTTCCTCCGTACTCTCATTTTTCATTTGACTGCTCACACATATTTTCCTCCAATCATCACATATTTAAGCAACCTCTCAAATGCTGTAGGTATTAATGTATACAAAGACACTAGCACTGTTGGTGTAATTTTTCCACCAGTTTGTAGTATCTCTGTAGATATATTTGATATTCAAATTTTAAACACAGATGAATACTCAGAGGTCCTGACCAAATATTCTAATGGATCTCCCGAGGCCACTGTCACTACTTACAGTACATGCCCTAGAACTCATCAATCCTGAATGAACTAATAATGCACCCTTAGAATGATTTAGATTGGATGCATGTGCTCTCCATAACTGAAACAGCACCAGACAGTGCTGCTCTAAAATGGTGCTTATACGTATTTTTGTTGAGCCCCTTCCACAGCCATTTTCATTATACCTAACTGAAAGATGCGTTATCCTAGTATACAACATGCTCTATATTTAAACTTGTATCAATTTTGCTGTTCATCAGAATCATAATAAACTCACTTTACATTCATTCTTTCTGATCAATATTTGTGCATATTCAGCTGGCCATTTGCATTTTTCATACAGGTAATTTTAGAATGCCAATTACACACATTTTAACCTTAGTTTTGTAGAAGGAAAAGATTATTAAATAGGCAACATGAAATACACCAACTGGTCATTCCAAAGACCTGAACATAAAATACAATAGTTAAATATGTAACAAAATAAGTAAAAAATTAAGTCCTTGATAGGATTTTTTTTCTTTACAGAACATATGCTTTTCTTCCACTAATGCAAATATTTGTAGGTATGGCTTACTAAAAAGCAAAGCAATATATTGATTACTATAGAAAAATAGCACATTCATTAACTCAGCTTCAAATAAATCCTTACTTTAGCTTTAATAGACTTATCTGTTTTCATACCCAAAATTTAAACTTCTTCTAGCATTTGATGTCACATTAATTCTATCTGTTGAGGGACTTGGTATCACATGGCGTCCAGGAGACATCTTCTTTACTTCCCAGGCTAGTGAAGTAGGTCTGCAAATTCAGGAAAGAAATGGTTAAAAATAAAATTCTCAATACCTATTCCTCTGTCTCCTCACCCCAATCTGTAAATTCTCTAAATATTATGGAATACTGCTGAACATAATCAGGCATCCTAGCAATTGTTTCCACACCAAATCCAAACCATACTAGCCAGACTGAGATCAAAAATCATTCACTTTTGAACTACAACACTTATTTTAAATATCAGTATGGGACCAAACATCAAACCAACCAGTAAAAGGAAAATGACTAAGGGTAGAATTGGAAATACCCTCTAGTTCTAGTGACTGTAACAATGCACATAAAAGGCCCAGACAAATCAAGGAAGGAACTTGTCTTATCCCATATAACAGAGCATTCGATAGTGTTTAAACGCTGCTTTGGTTAATACATGTAACAAAAATCTCCCAGTACAGGGGAAAAAAATTTAAAAAAATTAGAACTAATCCAATATATCACCATCAACTCATTCTATTACACCACTGACATAACAAACAATCTGCAATAACATTTACTGATAAATGTCTACTACCAAAGATAATTGAACAGGTTGAATTCATTTATCTGCTACTAACATAAAGTATTCTCATCCAAAGAGACAGAGCATGAGATGGAAACCAGAACTGCAGTTTTATTATGCATCTACTTTTTTTTCTTACTTTTAATTCTTGCTCTTGAAGCTAATCTGATTACATGGAAATTACAACCAGCAATTAAGACCAAATCAAATTTGTAGAACCCACTGTTAGGGAAGAAGGATTCAAAAAAAAAAAAAAAAATCACATAAGTGACTTTTACTGTGCCTTTTTAAGGTAATGAGGTAAACAGCTTTACCTTTTTAATACCATCCTTCCAAACTCTCTTCCATTTCCAGCACCACTATTCCTTGATAACTCTACAAGGGAGGAAAGAATCCCCAACTACATCCTCACATCAATTACCTCCAAAAGAAAATAATTCTTCTTGGTTCCCTGCAACAGCTATTAAAAGTGGTTATATTTGCTAAATGGCTGCTGCAGAATGACTTCTATCATGAGTCTGCATTTTGGATATAGATAAAAGAAAAAAAATAAGTCTCATTACCTGCTTTGAGCATCAGTCTTTTCTAGCTTCTCCTGTAGCTGTATCCAGTCAATCAGTGCTTTGAAGTCCCTTACATAGTTATCAAGCATCATCAGGACTTCCTGAAAAGCAACCATTACATAAACCTTCGTATTTCAAAAACAGTTCCCATGACCCCAAAAAGAGAAGTGAGTAGAAAGTAGGAAATTTACTGGCCTGCATCTTTCCTATCAAAAATAAAAACAAGGGGGGAAAAAAGCCCAAACAGTTTTTTAGGTCAACAAACATTAAAGCATTTATTATATCAAAAACATTGATGTTTTCCAAGATCTCTCCAAGCACTGACATCTAAGGACTAAATAGAAAAATTTTTCAAGAAAATAATTCATAACATACATAGATACCACTGCTTGAGGGTTTGTTTGTTTTCTGTCCAAGTCATTACCCTTTAAAATACGCTAGACATACTAGACCCAATATGCAAAAAAAAAATTGTATACATCCTTACAGACTTGTGGGAGAATAAAAACGCACTGCTGGTGATTCCTCTGTTTGCAGAGTCAACACCAAGTCACACAATGGAAACTGTATCAGATGCAGGGAATTCCTCCTGAAGAATCCAGAAATCCTTGCATTAGAAAAAAATGGTTCTTGAGCCCTGAAGTTCAGCCAAGTGTACCTTGTTCCTACGATCTCTCAAGAGTGCAGATCTTTCAAAGGGTGCACGGATGGACGCGCCTGTGCTCATCTGGGTTAGTGACAGACATCCTATTGCCACACTAGATTATCAGCACTATCATACTAATAAAGAAACTTTAGGAGAATCTCATGGCACTATTTTGAGAGACAGAACAAAAAGGATCGCCGCATTAGACCTGATTTATAAAATGACTGCCTTTGACAAAGTTACTGAGAAATAGACAAGATGACCGGCAAAATGCCAAGCTTACATTCTCCTCTCTGATTAGTACACCTCAATAAGTGAACAAAAGTCTCTAATTGCAAATCCTCCCCCTACAGAATGATTACAAGCCCAGACCCTAAAGCTACAATACTTCTTGACCATTACAAACCAGTTAGTTTTCCACCATTCTTAAAGTTACTTTTGAGCTATAATAGACTTGCTGAAGAATTTACCCATTTCTAATGTGAGTTAATCACAGAAAACTGCATTTGTGAACATATTTTCATGGCTTGAAAAAATTATATACGATAAAATAATACAACTGGAAGTGATCTTAAGAGCAACCTACTCCATCCCACAGCTCTTGGGCAGGTTTGATCATACCCTGTCAGAAATGATGTAGGCGTGCTGCAGTTTCATTCAGAACAATGCAACATCTTCAAGTTCGAAGAAGACTGCAAATTATGTGTTGGTCTCTAACATATAAAATAAAAACCTATTAGTTGTTAAGTGTATAACTAAAAATCTTAATAAAAAAGCATTGAAAACAGTAGAAACACTCTACTACAGTAAAGCCAACTAATGCCTATTTTTGTAACATCACTTCCTATTCACTACTACTTGTGATCGAAAAAGGACCTCTAATACATGCAAAACACTTTTCCGTACAAAATGTGAGGATGATTATTCATTTTGTTTAACACATGCAAGTTTAAAAGTCAGCTTTAGTTTGCACAGAAGTATCCTTTTAACTAGGATGTACGGCAGACCTAGAACATACGCTGTTTGTTACATAGGAGAAGTCCGAAGGAAGTCAAACACAGTACCACTGCTGATCTAAAAGTTGCTCTTTGTTTTGAAACGCTCCACAAAAAAGCAAGCAAAAAATCTTTCTTACAAGGCAGTTAGTTTACAACACTAAAATAATATGCATGTTAAAGTCTGCTCCAAAAAATGAACAAGTCAAGTATTTTAGCCAGCTCTTTTTTTCTCCAGTTTCACTAATAAAATTTCAGCTTTCTAATTCAATTCAAATACATTTCAGTTAGCCTACACTAAGCTGTGCTGACTGTTATTAACAATAAGGGCATAGAAAGCAAAATTTAATTCTGAATCATTTATTTTTCAAGTCTGCCACTGAGATATTCCTCAAAAAACATGAATCAGTCTGAATATGAGTTATATTTCTGAAGTGAGTTGGCACATGAGAAAACTACAATAAATGGCTTACCCTATTTTAAGGAATGTTTAGCTGCACATTATCAGAAATGATCAGAGCAGAACCATGCAGCTGTAATCCGAGTCATGTTTTACGAACAAGGGAATACAAACAAGACAAGCAGCTGGAGCGGCCCCATATTCACTGATGCACATCTTTCTCCCTACAGCTATGAGGGCCATTTTGTCAGGCAGGATGGAGCAGAACAAAAGTGGCTCTGAAAGCGCCGCTACAGGCATCCAGATAACTACATATAGATGTACAGCTAAAATTACCAATTAGTTTACCAATTGGCTGCAACGGATTCGATTGGTTTGTAATTAATTCTAGTTACTGGCGCATACAGCAGGACGGTTGGCGCCATCCCTTTGTCCTACTGACACACAATACCGGCGCACGGGGCTCTGGGGTCTTGGACATCAATACAGCTCTCTAGCTTACCTGCGGTACTGCATGTAGCAGATATACCCTGTGGTGCTGAAGCAGTGGAAACTCGTACCACTTGAGAAGGTGCTGACAATAAGGAACCTTTATGGGGTAGAGTATGGCTGCACTAGAGTCAAAACAATTTTAAATCCCATTATTTTTCAAGGTCATATCTATCCCACACAATTTTTAAAGAACCAGTTCAAACTAAAAAAGAAAGCAGTACTGTTAAAAAACAACAGCTAAATGAAAAATCAGTGACACACAACTAAAAACACACACAATACAGCTCCTGTTTCCTCCATCATTCTGATTCACAGTCCTAAACATTAAAAAGCTTTTTTCTGTGCTTTTCCTTTTCTCCATTTCTCAACCATTGCTTCAGCTTTTATGTACATATGTATATTTAAGTTGTGCTTCTCCACTCTTCAGTTGATCATATTAATGCCTTTCCAATCAGAAAGGCTCTCTATAAATGGAATAACTGTATCAGAATAATCCCGTATTCCTGAATCGGAACCATCTTGACTTGGGTCCTAGCCAGGACCATTATAGCCTTTAAAACCAGAGGTTCACTTTGCTTGGAAATCATGCAGTTGCTTTGAAACTTCATCTTCTCCACTTATCCTCCTATTCTCAAACAAGGAAGGGGAAAAGATAGAGAAAAGCACAGAAGATAGCATGTTTTTGAAGTCACTACAATTTAAAATTCTAGAAAGTGTGAGAGATGAACTCAGTCACCACATCTGTACTGCAGCTTATTCTCATGGCTAGAAATGCATATTTTACTTTACAAATTAAGCATGCTTTGTTTTAATTATTTATGCTGAATATTTTAACTTACGTATTTAGCAGAATAAATTCCATTTTCATGTGCTCCAGTACATTTTTAGCTGGCAACATAGGTTCCTTCTTTCTTTCAAATTATGTTTTTAATGTTAACCAGGTGTTTTAGTAGTTCAGTACAAAATGGCTTCCTTGTAGATTCCTTTGTACTTGGAACTACAAGCTCTTAGAGCCAACTCTGGGTTAGGTTAAACAAAGATGCATATAAATATATGAATATTTATGTATATAGATATCTGAAGGGAGGGTGTCAAGAGGATGGGCCCAGACTCTTTTTAGTGGTGCCTAGCGACAGGACGAGAGGCAACGGGCACAACCTGAAGCATGGCGAGTTGCATCTGAAAATGAGAAAACTCTTCTGTACCGGGAGGGTGACAGAGCACTGGGACAGGTTGCCCAGAGCGGCTGCAGAGTCTCCTTCTCTGGAGATATTCAATACCTGCCTGGATGTGTTCCTAAGAAGTGTCACTGCTACGGAAACAATCTTCCTCCAGATGCCAGAGGACACATGCAAGACCTTAAAGCACATTTATTTACACAAAAGCAGTATATATGTTATCAAGCACAAAGGGCCAGGAATGGGACCATCCAGACCATCAGTCTGAAGTGATGGTGGCTTTCAGTAGCTGGCTATCTATTCTAAATCTGCTCTAAAAACCATAAATTATTATCCTGAAATATCTCAACTACTTCCATCTGTGAGGCTGAACACCCAATCACTACCTGATTTTCCTATCCTTTACTGTTAGCTTCAATGATTTTGATCCATCTGCAGAAGATGACAACAGTGAAAATTTAACTGTCCAAAAAAAGGCAGGAAGAATGGTCACAGAATAGATTTTCACTTGGCATTGGCTGTCACAACACAGCCACAAGGTATTTATTTAGAAAGAAATATACACATAACTCTTCCTAAACTACTTCACTCTCTGAAAAAGAGCATTTTCTTTAAAAGACGAGAGAAGCAGCAGACTGCTGTACTCCTGACGTATTCCAACTGCAGAGTTAAACCTTCTCAAATAATATGTTTCAAAATGTATCTTCCATAAAACTCTTGATCTGAAAGACTCAGTCTTGTGAGAAACATAAAAAGAATTTTACATGTTTTAAGACATAAATCACTGCCTTAGGCTTTCAGGGAAACTCAGAATCACCTTGGTTTTACTGAATAAAAAGAAAAGATATCCCATCATACAAAATAGATGTTACTTCATGCTGAAATTCTCCTTCTAACTGGAAATGTTCCCCTAGATGTTCAAAAAACAAAGACATCTGTACAATCAGGTATTAAGTCAATGTCCAAAATTGTTATGAAAGTGACAGAAATACAGTAAATAGATGACCCTGATACAGACATAATTAGCAGTGATTAGGTGTAGAAAGCAAGAGATGCTGAATAAACCATAATTAAACAAACAAAAAAACTTGTATTCTGCACAAGTTTGGTTTTGCTTCTGTTTTTTCAATTCCTTTGGAAAGCCAAGATATTTTTTCATGCCGAGTCAAAGGAAACCAGGACATTCTAACAAGAATAATGTATCTAAACAGAACACTCAGAGACCTGTGTAGAAGAAATGAGATGCTTCATAACCCTTCTTGGGACACTTTTCTTGGGATTTGCAGCACTACAAGGAAAGAACGGAAATTCATGTGTAACAAATTATTTCTCCTCGAAAGTCAGAAGTAACAAACTCAGGTTCTGTATTCTGCCCCTACCACCACTTCCCTGGAACCAGGCACATGCAGCTAGAAAACTGAAGTGTATGAAAAGAAATAAATAACATAAAACCTTTTATTCAAAAAGTAAGATGGACGGGGTTGAACCAGCTCTTATGAGTGAAAATGCAGTCAAGATCTGGTCTGGATCCACTTGACCATTATACTGAATCTTTGTAGATTCCTTTCACTGAAGTTAGTAAAGCCTTTTTTTCTACCTTCAGCTCCAACACATTTAGAAACTGTTTTATTTTCTTCGCTGTCTTGAAATGCAATAATCAGCATGGATTACTATGGGTCTCAGTCTGCACGCAAAGAGATTGAAATCATAAGAATTAGCATATCCTGAACCAAAACCAGCCCTCACGAAGCATTCTCAGTAAGAGACCCTAATGAAAGAAGTTCCTCTCTCCTTCAGGGAGGCCTTCAATCAACTGAAACTATGGTAAATCACTCACAGATATCCCCCTGCTTGGAAGGCCTTCACTAACGTTGTTTCAGCTGGTTCTTCCACATAACACTGCCATACAAAATGTCAAATCTTAAGGAAAAGGCTTTACCCACCTCTTTACAGTTATCTTGTACTTTTCCACTTTGTAGGAGGGCACAAAAATCTCAAGAAGAATAAAACTTTTTTAATTGAACTGTACCCAAGGTGGACTAATTTAACAATGTATGTAAGCATTACAAACAAGGAAAGAAACTATCCTGCTTAAAATCTTGTAGAAATATAGCAGTAAGTAAAGGCTAGGTGGAAAGATAAAAGCTTGTACAAGTATTAAGTAATGCCAAACAGAAGTTTAAAAAGAACATTGAACTGAATTTTTAACATCATGAAAAGTAACTTTTTTGAAACAAAAAGCAGCTGAAGCCATTAATTCATCATAGGAGGAAAAAAAAAGAAAGACATCCGTTAAATTTCAAGTAGTTGAGAATCTCCTAGCCTTAAAGTATCCTTAGCTACTGGATCCAGTTGCTCAAACTCTATCACATACACACACACACACTTTATGCATATATATAACTCTTCTCCCCGAGGCCAGTTGCTGAGACACCTGAGACCATCAATCGATCACAGCAGAAGTTCTGTTGCATTAACCGAAATTCCACTGGCAATGGAATCTGCCTTGTTCCATCCCCAGATAATTTGGGGCTTAATTCCTTTTAGGAGATAGAAAGAGATGCAAAGGGTACTTGGCATTACTAGTATTTTTGTGCCTAAGCTCACCACCCAAAACTACAAAATACTAGGCAATAAAAAATCATATAAAGATTAGACACAGAAACCTAGCTAACATATAAAATATCCAGTGCATTCACATTTTGAAATGCCCAAGGTCGTAGACAGGTCTATTAGACTATAGCTAATCACTGTCAGACCTATTAGACTAAAGCATCACTGGACAAACTGATTCATGCAGAGAAATACTTAAATTTGAGGATCCTTTATTTCTTTTACGACTAATTGAATGATTTTCATTATATCTTTAAAAGCAAAGCAACAAAGCCATATTTATGCATCCAGTTTGGGAGTTCTCACAGTTAAATCAATAGCAAATTACCACCTACAGCAGTGCCCAAAGTTGAGAGAAACACACACCACCACTGCTGATCTTACACACACTTCCACTGTTTGTATCCTTACCACAAACCTTTCGTCTGCATTTTCAACCACAAGCAGCCACTAGAGCCCTTTCCGATTTGGGAGCATCAAACATTATCTCCAGTGACAACATAATCAATACTATACCAACTGTAAGACTGCAAGGGAGCAAAAGATACAAAATACAAAATGAACACCTTTATACTGGATTAATGGGAAGGTTTTAAATGCCTGAATTTGTCACATTTCATTTTTACAAAGATCTTTTAATATGACCTTCATACAACTGCAATGTTTAAATCGAATAGCATGTGTCCATTTGACCAAGACAAAGTTGAGGAGGTATCACTTAGAAGTTGAAATGTGAATTGTTTTTTATATCATAGATTTATCTCAATAGCAAAGATTTTTCAAAGTCCTTTAAAAAACACTAAGATCTAACAAACTTAACCACTTTGGATCCTTAATTAATATTGTTTCTCACATGTTCAGCAGTAAAAATAGAAATAGTACTTCATGAAAAGAGTTAACAAGATATTCTGTCAACTAAGTTTGAAAAGTAAATAGAAAAATGTAGCAATACAGAGTTCTCATTTATCAAAATCCTCTCAGTTCTTTACTTACAGCAGAAATACATTAAACCATTTTCAACTGAGCTGATTTGTCTGTTGGTATTTTTTTGTTATCATTTTAACCAACAGGTATTTTTTATACACTATAAAAAGTTTCAAAAAAAGAAAAGAACATAGAAGTAAAGCTATTCTGTTCTTATTTGTAGCATGAGCTTTAATAAAGGTTTGTAAGCAGAATTTCCATCTTAAAATATTCAGGAGACCAGTACCGCAATACTGAAAATGGAAAAAGCCTAAGAACAACCTGAACTCCTCCTGTCTGAAGGTGGGGGCCAAGTACTGATTTACATTTAACAGCAATCTTTAAGAGAACATGTCACAAACAAAAGACCATGTCACAAATGAATATTCCAGCTGCTCAGTTAGGGCACGTTCTTTGTGCTAAAAGAGAAAACATCTTTTAAATGTAAAAGCAACACAAACTTTATACAAGCTTTGCAGCATCTAACACTGGAAACCCTTGTTTACTCATTTTTGTTTTTTTCCACCCATGTTTAGCAAACAAGTAATCTGATGCCCCTGGATACACACATCATCGTCCAGTGTCTACGAAAATGAAGACTTTCCACTTAGGCTATGGAGTATCTCCATCCGAGAACAGATCAAGTAGCATGATTAAAATGCTGAATGATATCTAACCCCTAAAATATGTGATAATGATACAAACACACTTCTGTTCTTTCAGTCTCATAAGTTTAAAATGGTAATCTAATTACAATGCAAGGCTGACTGATTTTCTTAAACCAAAAAAAAAAATCTTCAGGGAAGTTTCCTGAGCAGGAAGACAGTTCAGTAACAACATGTTAAATTGTGTTAGAGTAACCAACTGGAAGCCTCTAGCTACTGTTTAGTTTTCAAACCTGCTTTCAATGAAACGTAGTTGCATGCTAATCTCAAAGTCAATTTGGCTGTGCCTGATTACAGTAGGGAATGAGATACATATGATAAGAAAATGGTTTACTTAAATTGATATAATTTTTTACAGTGATTAGATAATTGTTTCCAGAATGTGTTGAGTTTTCAGCTATGTTTAATATGAAAACCAAAAAAATCTTAGCTTTCGCAATTCTTTGAAATGCTTCTGTCTTCTATTAATGCTTGAAACGAACACCATTTCTAAAAAGTAAATTATATTTACTAAATGACAATGGTCTTTCTATGGATCTACTTGAAAATCATCATATCCTGTGCATGTTTTACATCTTATTACAAATACAGGTTATCCAAAATTAGGAAAAACACCTTGCATCCCAACCAGACATTGTCTATGCTTGACCACTCATCACTCTCTTATCACCACAGAGTGAATTAGAAGAGTGATAACTAATTCACTGAAACAAGGGAGCAATGTATAATTAAGGAACTTAACATCCAGCCAAAGAATGGGAAAAAGGATGAATCTCAACAGTGCCACCTACAGTAGGGAACATCACAGGGGGAAAAAAGGAAAAAAAAATAAGCATTCAGCTAGAAAAATTAATAAAATGAGAACTTGATAAAACAGATACTGATTTAATTAAAAAATGGAGATCTAACAACATGATTATATATCATTAAGTTTTATACACTTTAAAATTAGTCACTGCCTAAGATGAAGGCATCTTCTTAAATCTAAAGAAATATGCCATCAGTTTTACTATTTCATGCATTTATATAATGGAGGCTTGTAAATAACATACTTATGACTCTCTGGCTTTTTTGTAAAGAGTAAAAAACAGCAGTGTCATTTGATAATAGGCAGAAAGAACAGCTGAAGGCTTACCTTGCATTCTACTACACTCTGATCCGATTCACATGTAACATAGATTTCATCAACTGCCCGTCTAAGATTGTCAAAAAGAAACGCCCAGTATCGAGCTCGCAGATCAACTTTTCGAGGCTGTCTTGTTTTTGTTGGGCTTTTGTCAAAGTTCTTATCTCCAGCTGCTGCTGTTAATTTACAGTCTATGGTAGTGTTCTAAAGAAACAAGATACAAAGGAAAAGGAGAACAAACAGAAGTACAGTAAGGGGTTGGGCTTCTGTGCAATGCATTTTTTCAAACATATTTAAACATCTGTAAAGATGACATTTTTTCCACTGAAGACTACAGCATCCCACTGATTTAAGTTTTTACAATAAACTTTTTCATCTTAAACAAATGCAACCGACATGTAGAACCACTTGGTTTCTTTAACATTTTAACTTGACATTCACTTTGCACAATGCATTATATTCTCTTTTGCAAATCATAGTTACATTTTCTGACTACATACATACCCTTGCTTACTGTGACAAATACGTACATCCAAAGATGAAATTAAATTTTAACTAATAATCAAACCAGCAGTGTTCCCTCATAGTTAAATTACTACCAGGGCATCACATACAACTTACTGTTTTTAAGCTCTCATTCTAATCTGTGAGCAGTAACATCAGAGAAATGTTTGATTGATATGTTATGGCTACACTTCAGAGAAGATGCCAGCAAGCACCAAATGAGTTACAAAGGGAAGCTTTCCTACTCAAGAAGACTACTTGCACGAAGATTTCCACTCACCATACTGCAAACACTGCACGCTCAATTCAACCCTTGCAAGTGCTGTGCCACTGAATCAAGTTGCTTATGCCAAGTCTGAAATTGTCCTCATGCTGCTCTAAGTTGTAATTTAACAGCTTTTCCTGCAACAAATCTGTTGTTTGATTTTCAGTGTTAATATGCAGACTAATTGATTTAGTACTACTTTGCTGCACAGATGCAGAGGACTGCCAACATGCTAAATGCTGTGAGAGTGGAGGGACAGCATCCAACTGTCTGCATGAAAGCTGGCATAGAGAGGGATTACAAATACCTGCCTGGAAGTACTGTTACGCCACTTCAGTGTTACGTATCCGTTCACCTTGTGTCTTCAGCTTAGTCACATGGAGACAGTTACTCCTTGACAGATACGTACTGTTGCCCATCCACAAAGCATATTCCAAAGGATTCTGAAGCACGCCCATTTGGCTGAGAACACCAAAGCAGACCTTGGCCCCATGACACTGAGCTTATTACTGAAATTCTCTCCCATAACAACAAAAAAGAAAAGATACCATGCCAGAGAAGAACCTCCAGGAAATCCAACATAAATCCCAATTGTGTACCATTTGTGATAGAGGTATTGTATTAACTACATAGCTACAGGAGTCTGTTTTTGCCTTTGTGTGTGCAGGAAAAGATGCAAATAAAATCAGAACCTCAAGGCAAATTTAACCCCTATTTATCATCTATAAAATAAATTGCAACTTAAGTCCAAGTTTCCCACATACCCAAAGCAGTACTGTGGAGGTAGTCAGAAGACACAAGGTAGTCACAGAAAGCTCATTAACTACATAGAGAGAAATGAGAAAAGTTTCCTCCCTCCTCCAGACTCAGCAAAATAGGCATGGGAGTATATTTACAAACCATTTCCTTCTCTAATACTTGTTCTAGTTTACTTTCCCAGATGGGAAGTACTTCAGTACTCCTGTTGTAAAACAAGCCCAAAGCAGTTCTAGTTTATGGCTGTGGTCGACCTGAGATCCCACCACAGCAACCAGTATAATTATTTTGCAAGACCTGACACCTCGCTGTGTTTCTACTAAAATACCGAAGGACAACGAGAACAGAAAGAACAGCTGAATCACAGAACATTCCACCAAACATCTGAGTCACTTCAAGTTCAACCACGTACCAGAGAGTCAACTCTCCAACAAGAGCTCAGAACGAGGCACATATTCACTAATCGGTAGATCATGCTTTTTCAGAAGCTGTGGCTCCAAAGCCCCTGCAGGAGTAACTCTTCCCTAATTTGAAACAGGAGAATGTATGCCAGCAGAACACCTTTGACAAGATACAAACCACCAAACTACAAAATGTCTTGTAAACACAATCACAGAAGCAGGAAAGCACTGAGTTGGTGGTTAGGCAGTAGAAAGAATATTTAAAATTCCCGATGCATGTCAGTTCTAGCACTATGCATTTGAATTTGCTACAGCCTGGCACGTGCCACTCAATGAAACAGAAGAGGACTTTGAGACAAGAACCCAAATCACGTCTAATCTTTGCCAAGTCACTCTTCAGATACTCCATGAAGATCAAACTCCATAAGCTATTTTCAAACTTAACTAAGTTTGACTAGCACCCACTTTACTGAAATACAAGCCATTGCTAACTCAAATTTAAGAGGTACAGCTGACAATAATAAAGACTACTTTTACCATAAAGACACAACGAATATTTTTTTTATGGACTGCTATATTCTGTACAAATGCTTAATGCAGGCACCAAACACTACCAAAAACTACAATTTGAGTTAATCTACACATTGTTCAGTAGAATCTTTACCTGCAAGCATCCTTCTGAATGTATGGCTTATACAGACAAGATCTAGCAGGCCTACCCTGATGCTTGTCCTCACTAAAGCAACAAAACCCACTCAAAAATGGCATAGATTCTGATAGGCTAGTTCATACTATCTCACTTGCACTAATAGTTCAAAAGCTTCAACTGCAGAAAAGGTATGCTGCCTTTTAAGTTAAAAAACATGGGGATAGTCTTCCTCACATCTCAAGTAACTCAATGTGGATGAAGAAAGTGATTAAAACTAAATTATTTTTTTCCCCAAAATATTTTCCCTAAGATGCCTTGGAGTTCTGTGAAATATGAAGTGTGTATTTATTCTCAAGATGCCAAAATTTATTGAAAGAAGACATGCCAGCACCCTGGTGAGAGGAAGATGAGGTTGACAGGATCATATGAGAGAGTTTTTGTACATTTATGTTCTTGAGCCTAGTGTCCCATTTGTATGCAGAAGAAAATGAAATCTGAAGGCTCAACAAAAGCAAAAAAAAAATAGAAGATGAAAGCCACCATTTTAAAGCAATATTCACTGCCCAAAATACAGTAGAAAAAGAAGTGCTGGATGCCAAATTAAAGTGCCAAGATACACAAGCACTCAACAGTCCATTTCAAACCTTAATTGGGCCCACTAGGAATGCATTATGTTCCTGCAATATAGCTTTAATACAGCAGTCCCACACAGAGCCACTGACTAACAATAAGGTATTCTTTGGAAACGCAGCATTGACGTAATCCCAAATGACTCAAACAGATGGAACTCCCACTGCGTAGCACATCGCTCTTATCCAAAAGGTTCTGTGAGGGTAAATCAACTTGGAGCTCCCACCACCTTCACAGAACAAGTAAACCAGGACACAGTGTTTGTAAGATACTAGTAAGAAAGGAGGGACAAGTTGCTAAACTAATCTGGGAAGTTAACATGCCTATGTTTTAAGGATGCAAACATCCCTACAGAAGCAGATTTTTTTTTTTTTTTTAAAAAGAGATCAGCTTCTATGTGCTATATTGTCAAAAATCTGAATCTCAAAACGTTTGATGGCTGAAGACATACTAGCAGCTAAATCCATTAATCAAAGAAAAGTAATAGTTAAAATATTAAACATGAATAAATACCAAGATATTACTTTATTAATATAATACAACTCTACCACTCACACAGGAAAAACATGAAGAAGCACCATTTCTTCTTGATACTTGTCATTAAGACTTGTTTCCCAGTTGGAACTCTCTGAAATTTTACTCACCTGGACTGATTTTTTTTCTTCCCAAAATAGTATGCACTGAAACTTTAAACAAAAACTTCTCAGCTGTTAACGCATGAGAAAATAAAGCATTTCCTTAATTTAGAAATTTGGCAGAAGGGTAGCCTTTGTATAAGCACCACGCTTACAGGAAGAATTAGTTGTCTGTTGAACTGCACTGGACTTAAAATAACTTTAATGTCAAAAAGCCACAAATCCCGAGGTTAAGAAATGCCAAAAACAAAGACTGAGGAAGGCAGTGTAAACTCTGGCATTTTAAATCTTTGGAATGCTTGACTGTGCAACTCCTATCCTTTGAAAATACAATACATGCGCTTTTGTATATGTATTATTCAGCAAATAATGCATCAATGGTATCAAAAATAATTTTTATGTTGTAAATTTTATGTCATAATCACAATAAAAAATGAGCAGATACCTGTTTTGCAGTCTTGTGTGTTCCTTGAGTCACCCTCTTTGTTTTTCCACCAGCTTGCCATTTGGATTTTCCTACGGGAGAAGCATTTCTAATCAAAAATAACGCTTTTCATTAGATAACAGCATTCTAAAATGCACATATCACATCTTGCAATATACTGACATGGGCACAGTAAGTTTAAAAGTTCATAAAATTTTACATTCCAAATAGATATTCAACAGCTCAGAATGAGGATGATGCTAGAAGACACACAGAAAAAAAAAAAAAGTCAAGTCTCAAATTTATTCTCAAAAGCGCTTGTCTGTTGCTTATATGAAATGCCCTTAACAACTATGCTTCCAAGATCAGCTTAAATGCCCACAGTTAGGACGACTTCAGGTCTCAGTGTTGTCTGGGGCAATTTCTTAACTTATGAAGAGTTATCTCTGCAAGGCTCTAAATTTCGGTTAGCCTGAACCAACGTGACACACATTTAATTTTTGATATCTGCTCAAGGGTAATTTCTAAGTTTGTCTGTTTGTTTGATTTTGTTTTTTATTCCTCCAACATGAAAATCAGAGCTTTCAGTTAACAAAAAAATGAGCAGGTAAGACAAAACACTATGACAAGAGTACTCTCTAGCACAGATCTAAATAAAAAATTCAAGATTATTTAGCTTGATGAAGCCAGGCAATTGAACGAACTAATTGAATACAGTCCCTTCACAGATCACGGAGATCATTCCTGAATTTCAGAATTGTTCAGTTCAGTTTTTAGCAGTACGTAGGCCAGATTCCCTAACGTAGTCCAGCTGTTTTACATTGCGCTGGTTATGTAAAGCAGCTGTAAACCTGTTTTAATCACGCAATTGTCCAGCTGGTTTGCATCACTGGCTGTTCGAGGGAACAAGGCCTTTAATTTTAAGGCAAATTAAAAATTATTTGCTTGATAATGAATTTTTGAAATGCTACATTAGTGAAAACAACAGGTACAAATTAATATATTGAGATCAATTTAGCATCATTCAGGGAAAAAATGATTCAGCTACCAAATGTATTAGAACTTCCTATCTACTAAAAAGCTTAAACTGTGGACCAATTCTACGTCACGGTTATGAGAACTGAAGAATTTCAATCACCAAAGTCTCTGCTCTGAAATAATTTACATTCTGAAAATGTAAGAGGCGCAATGCTTACAGCTGAGCGCAAAGGCACACAGAACTTGCAGTGAAAAGACTTATAAACAAATATGGGTCTGTCAGAATTAAAAGAGGACAGATGGATAAAAAAGAGATACTGTCACTAGATTCTACAAAAATAAAAAAATAAAAAAAATCCATCATCTAAGAACTGGGAAATGCCTGAACAAGTCACCTGTAAAGATAAAAGAAAGCACTTTCTATGTAAGGCATACATGTAGAGACAAGAAAACTCACATAAACACTGTGCGTTAATGACTTAAAAGCAAATAATGTGTGGCAAGGACTAACTTTATCTTAAACAACTTCTTCAATGTACGGGCCAAGAAGTTCCGTCTTTCATCAGCAATCAGAGTTCCAAGCTTTTCCCTCTTTATGCTAACAAATGTCCCTGGTTATTAGAAGATTACTTCCTTTCTGCTTTCGCCCCTCCATATTCACAAGCAGTGACAACACAGAGCACTGTTTGATGGTTACATTGTGTGTAACTGTACAATACCAGCGCTGCCAGCCGAGGCACAGGGACACAGTGACACGGGAAGGGCATTACCTATTAGGCTTTTACTGAATTTTAAGGAAAGAACAATAGCGACAAAAGATGATCATCTCATTAGCTATTAAGTTGCCAATATGAAATATATAAAGCAGCACAGTTTTGAAGCATTCAGGGAGCCAGTCGTATTTTATACTTGAAGTCCATTTCCTCTGTCTGGTAATTAAATATCAAACACACCAGGTTTATGATTTGTGAAGACTTCCTGTCACAAAATGCTGAAGTGTTAATTTCTCCCAAAAAAGGCTACCGATAAAACTATTTTCAAAAGCCTTCTGTTACACTAACAATCACCACTCACATCTCTCTTCTTTTTTGGTAAGTGTGAAAATCAGCTTTGTATTTCTTAAGAGCTGCAGCCATTTCTGCTCTCACTGAGACAGACATATCTCCGGTGTTTCAGTACCTTTATCATCTGATCTTCAGCAGAAATTATAAAAATTTTCCATTTTCTTTTCTCTCACCTCTCTGGAAGAATCTGAGGACACAAGTGGGTAATGAACCATTATTTCCTTTCCCTCCAGTTCTTACACAGGGCATGAGCAATGTACTTTGTCACCTTTCTTCCTCCATGTAAGGAGCAAGGTCTATACTGCAGGACTAGTCCTACATTTCACTAGTCTGTTCTCTGCAATCTCTCTTACTAGCTCCAGCTGATGCATTTTTCCATCCTAAGAAACATTTTTGCAAAGATGAGGCATGGATAAGACCTGGTTGTTTGAAGTTCACTTCAAGTAATTGAAGTTCACATCAAGGTGTTTCCCTGGAGGAAGCAACTGGATGATACTGATTACATTCAACACCTTAACTGAAGAAACATATTGAAATGTATAATATTGCTATGAATCAGCTCTTCTTAAAAGTTTATATAGAAGTAAATACAATTTTTCTAACTGTACAATGCAAAAGAACTGGAGAAATTACTTTCAAGGACAGATACAGTCAAAATTCTCCATGTTTTTCCATCCCAGCCTGAATTACAGCAATGAATTTCGCATGGAATTTTTTTAAAAACACATTACTGTCACAGTCTCATCCAGAATATAATTGGCCCAGTATTCAGGTAAGAGCACTAGACTGTATCCCATTCATTTCAACAAAGTTCAAGGTCTGAAACTAAGGAGTCTTCAAGAATACCTTTCCCTTCACATTATATTCTGCCAGTTACAGTCAGGTCCAACGTTGCTAGGGCTTACACACAAGGCTTTCAGTCATGACTCGTAGACCTCCTAGCTTGGCCAAAGAAAGCCAAGTTTCATCTCTTTCATCACACACTGCAAAACCTACTTACTGCACCAGGCTCTTGCTAAAGGAGTAGATTATTCTGCAGGCTCTCTAAAGTGTGCCAGGTATCTTTCAACCAATGTGTTTCCTTACACTGAAACGCTTAATCTACAAGTGATTTCTACGTGCTGAGAGCCAAAATGATTTTAAACAAATAAGGGAACAGTTACAAATACAAGATTTTCCAGTTTTTGCCACATCCCTTAAGTTATAAAGGTACCCTGCATTTTGTTAGCATTTAGACGTCAAGCTTCTGAGACATTTTAACTGTCACTAATACCACGGTTTAGATTTTGTAAGTAAAATCTGTGTGGTGCATAGCAGCATGCAGCACCTCAAGTTTCACGCTGGGCATATCAAATAATTTAAAAGGAAAAACCTCTGAAGTTCTCTACCAGAATGTCACAGCTTTCCAAAGAGGGCAAGATACAATAGGTGCCTGTAATGGGCGATTTGTGGCTGTGGATTTGGCCACATAAATGCCAAGTTAAATTTTGAGACAATATCAGACTACTGATTTTTTCACAATTCTAATAGCACACAAAGTCAGCTGCATTGTTAGTCCATCCAAAAACACACAGCCTGCTGCAGATTGATGAATTCTGTGAAGGAATACCTTAAATGCAACAGAGGAAATGTGTTATTGTTCAAAACCTCATCTGAACTGTTGTCATCATGTTTTGAGGTGGATTTTCACATGTCATTGATCCGTATTCATAATAGAATTCCAGATTTGATACAAGGGTGCATGCTGCTCCAACACACGTTACAGAAGTGCTACCTACTGTTCCAGAAACTTCCCTCCTTCTTAATGTATTAGTTCTTATTGACGGGAATTATGTATTTCGCTTAAGGAATTAGAAGGTTTGGATTGCAATTCCTATCATCATTGCCCTCTTATCCATGAGCTCTATGTAAAATGCAGAAGCCTTTCAGCACAAAAGTTAAATGGCAAGAACAAAAGCAAATAAAGAAATCAAATAAGCAAGGATACACAAACAGAACAAATGAATCCAGCATTAATAAACCTGTGTAACACTAACACTAGCAAATGGCCACATCTTCACTGTTCCTGCAGAAAAAAAATCCCATAATTAGTAACAGTATGTAATAAAAAATGTTAAATCTCACACGATTGCTGCCAGTGCAGTATCTCTGAACATCACAAGCAGAAAAAAACAACACAAAGACAAAATTCTGCTTTGCACACATAAGTTGCAGGATCGGCTGAGGCTACCCGAACCTTTGGCCTGATTTACACAGCCCCCGAAAGAGTACGAACTGTCCTAATTCATAATATTGATGTATTGTTCCTCTGGGACAAAACGCATATTGAAAGATCAGCATAAAATGAATCAGAGCTCACTGACACCAACATATGTGCCAAGACAAGGGTCAAGAGATAAAGGATCTGGCTCTGCCAGACTCTCATTAGCCACAAGTTCCTTTCCACAGGGCATTTTTCCATCGAGCAATTATCACCACATTCTTTGTGCAAAAAGCTCAATATATGATTTACTGAAGAAATTTTAAAAACAAGAAAGCATCACTGGCAAAAAGTTTAAAAATTACAGTGGTGCTAGTAGGCTCAAAAGAAGGAAATGATTATAGCTACTTGAGTTGGAATGTCACACACAACTATTTAAGGGAAATATCTAAAAAATAAATCACTTTTACTTTCTTCTTCATTCTGTGGAAGAAAATGTTATAGTCAGAGCAAACATTCATCTACAACTCTCATTCACCAATTTTTCAGGAAAAAGTCTTCCTTTCAACTATCTACAAGAATACTACAAGCAAGGCAGAAAATGAAACAGACTAAACAAAAACTGAACCAACTCACAAGTAGCTCAAACATACTTTATGTTCCTTTCACCTGTACTCATTCACTCTGCTACCTTCCCCAAAAGTAAAACGTACAACTCAGAATCTATAAATACTTTCGGGCCGAATTCTGTTCTGCTTAAATGAATCATAGAATCATCTGGGTTGGAAGAGACCTCCAAGATCACTGAGTCCAACCTCTGACTTAACACTACCAAGTCCTCGACTAAACCATATCCCTAAGCTCTACATCTAAACGTCTTTTCAAGACCTCCAGGGATGGTGACTCCACCACTTCCCTGGGCAGCCCAATCCAATGCTTAACAACCCTTTCTGTAAAGAAGTTCTTCCTAATATCCAACCTAAATCTCCCCTGGTGCAACTTTAGCCCATTCCCCCCCCCAGAAAAAGAAGCACTCACACAACCCCTGAGAATCAGCAAGAGCTGTTCATTGCCAGGACATCTTGCAGGCAAGCCTGCGGGTTGTCCATGGTGTTTGGTGGCTCCAAGCTAATGCTTGCGATGGAGCCTGAGCAACGAGCAGGGGGCTCGCCGGGCACTCCTGCGATGCTGCTGGTGCTCTCGGATGGCAGAGCACAAAGACATGGCGCAGCAGTCCCAGCTCTCTTCTGGCCGAGGTGGATCCACTTCCATCCGTTCCTCCACATCTGGTGGATCCAGCTCCATGGGCTCCACGGTGTTGGGCAGAAGGCTAAGCCAGTCCTTGCCCGGGACTGCCCAAACGGGATGCCTTCCATCAGGAACGTTCTCAGGTCAGGGTGCCAAACCAGGGGGTCGTCCAGTCCCACACCTCGGTCCCATGTCACCGTCAGCTTGGTTTTCATGCATGGGTCCAACGGTGCTGTTTGGTTTATGGCCATTACTAGGTCCCGCACTGTGCACCGGACCACGGCCATGCTTCTGCTCCCGCCTTCGCCCCACGTCACCATGCTCCTATGATACGGCCCAGGCGCCGTGTCGCTGGGTGTTTGAGGGGCCGGCCTGTTCCCCGCATCATTGCGGTGCCCACGGTACCGCCTGTATGTGTCTGTGGGCTGGGCACCAGAGGTCCCTGGGGCACTGGTGTCTCTTGTGCCACCGGCACTATCCCTCTGCCCACGACACGTCTCCTTCTGCTCAGGTGCACTCCTTGGTGCTTCACTGGACCGTATGGCTGTCCTCGCACACCAAGGAGGCCTGCCAAGGAGGACTTGCTCTGCCACACAAGCTGGCAGTCAGAGGGCCTAGCTGCTCAACGAAAGGTGGGCCAGCTGCAAGGGGCCTGTTTTATAAGGCCGCAGCAAAGGTGGGGCAGTGGTGGCCAAGGTGACCTCAGCAAACCTCTGTGGTGGAGTGGCCCATGCATGGCCAAAGGCGGCTGTGTTGGGAGCAGCCTGGAAGATGCCCTCATGTGGACAAGGTTGGGGAGGTTGGGGGGGGCGAGGGCCCCTTTTCTGGGGCTGGCTCCCCTGGGCCATTTGGCTTGCCAGAGAGAAAGGCTGCCCCTTGGCCATGGGGACTGCCCTGCACCTCCCATCCTGTGCCCTGGTTCCAATAATGCCAACATACTCAGGAATGTGTAGGCAGTTTTAAGACTAGTAAATAAATCAGTTCATCTTCTGGAGACTGCTACACGTGATCCACATCTCTGTTCTACTGAGCGTGTTTTGCTTTGGCAGATTATGGTTAAGTCTTAAACTATTTCTCTTATTGTGTCATGTCTTTCTATCCTACCTGAAAAGAAAACATGGTAGCTTCATTGCTTCTGCTTGATCAAGAAACCTGTCATACACTTTTTGACAACTGGATGTTGTTTCATTTTCAGTTCCTATGTAAAGCTAGGAAAGACGCACAGTGCATGTTTTTCTGCTGACCAGCTAGTGCTTACTAGAACTGTCACTCTACAAAAGCCCTGAGGCCATCTGCCTTGGAAAGGCAGTCCAAGGCACTAGGTAACTGGGACCATGCTGAAGTTTCCTTCAGGGTCAGAACCTGAAACCAAAGCTTGTATATGTGGATACTTGTGATTAGGTTTGCGATGTTTAGTTGATAAATACATGCTTTCTATCATCCTACTTGTCATCGTTAACAGAGGTACAGCTCTGCATTCTCAACTGAACACAACTTTTTTGATGAAACCCATACAAATGCTCACACAGACAGCCGAACGGGTTTTCATGTACTTCATTCTCTCATGTGACTTCAGACCTTTCAGCTTTAAAAGGAAGGAAAAAATCACAAGTACACCTTAGAGCATAAAGCAAGCCACAAAGACATTTTAAACTTTGCTTTGGTTTGCTGCCCACAGAAGGTTAATTACTTTGTAACACAGGCATAACTGATTCTAGAAATATCTTTTCCGCTGGCCACATCACAGAATGGCTGAGGTTGGAATGAACCTCTGGAGATCACCTAATCCAACCTCCCTGCTCAAAGCAGGGTCAGCTACAGAAGGCTTCCCAGGAGTACATCCAGTAAGGTTTAGAGCATCTTCCAAGATAAAGGTTGCACACAGATTAATCGGGTAACTTATTCCAGTGTTCAACCACCCTCACAGGAAAAACAAAACAAACAAACTCCACCACTTTTAGACACTCCTGCCCAAGTCTCAAAAGCAGCAGCACCTCCACAGGGACAGGTGAACTACAAAAAGAAATGTGATGAGGGCCTCAAAAACAGCTTTCTGACATCTGGTACAGCTTGAGCAGTATGAAAATCCAAAGTCAATTCCTGTCTGCTTAAGCCATCAGGCCATGAGAGAATATTACAACAGTAACAAAATTGTTCTGAGGACTCACATTACAGAAAGCTGTCCCCAAATACTCCCTTTCTTACAGGCTCTTCGCAGATGTTAAACAGAGACTGAAGCGATACTAAAAGAAACTACTGAAGTTACTGGCTTTAGAGCACGGAGAGCAATTTGTTGGATTGCTCTAAGGCATCCCTACCAGTCTGAAACCCCAAGTTACCCAAGACTGGCTTTTAACAACTTTTTCAAAGCCCAGTATTTTAAGATAACATTATTATATTACATAGGCATCTTGATAACATCAGCAAGACAGGACAGTCTTAGATGTCTGTTACAGAAAAATAAAAAGTATTTTATCTGTTACTGAAAAGGTTTTATAGTGAACTGTCAACTGCAGGGTATACACTTGGAAAAAAAATAAAAAAATAAAAAAAGCTTTAAAACTATGCTATGGACACGAAACATAACCTTTTGTTTAAAATGAGAAATCCTACATCAGAAACACGTTTCCATTCAAGCAACTCCAGTGAACAAAGGGACAGGAGACAAAAAAGTTGGGGGAAGACAGTTGAATGCTTACCATCATCATCTTTGTTTTCCAGTGGAACACTCCATGCAATTAGGTTCCTTGCTGTACGTCCTTCTTCTGCAACTATTTTCCTCACTTTATCATGGCTATTAGAGCGCTGGAAAGAAGCCTGAAAACAAGAAATACAGGAACAGAAAATGTGTGTGTATGTATATGTATACAGGTATAAACTTGTGTTTTGGTGTGTTAATTTCATCCAGTATGTGGTTAAACCATTCCAAGGGAGTTTGCAGACAACTTATTTTCACTAATTGTTCAAAATGTACTTGTTTTCACAACCACTTTCTATCTGATAAGCAGATTGATTCATCAAAATGACATGAGTTCCTACCCCATGGCTCAGAATGGGTGTCTATGCCACGCTCTTTTTTTTAACCTCCATTTAACTCATCATCAATGCTGTAAGAACATCATAGCAGACTTTAAAATGCTTTAGTTACCTTGAGTTAAATAGAACTAATTAATCAAGAAAAAAGCTGCATAATACCAAAATACATGTGCTAGGTGACTGAAAAGAGCCTGAAGACAGGCACAGGATTTATCAGAGCCATCTAAAAACACATAAAAAAAAGAATGCTTCTGTTTCAGAGAAGACAAGAACCTAGAAAGTATTTCCTGGCAGCTACAGTCAGCTGTTTTTACTAGAAAGCTGCAGCTGTTCACAGAAAATGAGAGGCGCTGAGGATGAACTTTGCTTACCTAGGAAACACGTTCTTTGCACTTGAAAAAGATACCATCATGAGATCCTTGAAACCAAACGTGTTAAGAAATATTTGTATCAGCTGACTGATACCAACTAGACAAAATCTTGCCTCTTCTAAACTGCACCAAGTTATTCCTCAGAAATTAATCTGAAACAAAGCCAAGCTACATACCACCGTGTGAAGTCTCTATACAGTGATAGCACAAAGCCACTGAGCAAGGTATCTCTAACACTGACGAACTTACATAGATGTAAACATTATTTTACGTACTGACTGATTTTATACGGCACTAGTCAGAAGACAAATTCATCTTTTCACTCATCATCACGACTCAAGCCTGCAAGCACTTTCCCATGAACTTGTACTAGCACATCTTTAGAAAGAAAATGCAGTAAAAATGAATATAACAGGTGAGTAGTTATAATTTATCAGGATGGTAGAAAATGCAATAGAAACAAAAAGCTATTTTTACCTGAGTGCTTATATAGCAACATTAGGCTAAGATTCTCTCATTCAGATGCCCTCAAGTACTCATTTCAAAGCTGCAGTGTGCCATCTAGTGCCCCACAGAACCTCCCTGAGTTATTACCACGTAATAATAGAAAAACTACAGCAGAACTATTAAGTGAACTTTTGAAAAAGGCGATGAATAAAAAAGCAAATGATATGGTTTGATCCAGAGAAACCCAATCAAAGCACATGAATAAATAGGATCTACACTGAATTGGTTCTAGTCTATTCTTGTTCTATATAATTGCCTATTCTCACTAGGAAATTTTAGTACGTGTCCTTTCCTTTGAATCAAGTTTGTTTCGGGTTTTTATTCCCTTGTTGCTTAATAAGAAACTTTTCATCATCACAGAGTTAAAGACTCATAAATGTCACATAACTATTTTAAAATTAGCTTAAACTACTGTATAAATCCCTGATACAAATACCTATGGTACCTTAACAACTGAGTCAAATACTTTTGATTTACCTTAACTGTCTCTGAAACGCACCTGTCTTAAAACTAAATAAGAATATTTAAGCTGCATTTTGCATTAATTTATCCTCAAGTACAGAAAAATCCACTCTCCTTACCTGGAACCAGAGCTAATCTATAGCATCCTGCTGCCAAAAATGGAGTAAGTATACATATAAATCTTTCCTCATTTACTGGTTCTTTTGAATCCTCCACCAGCAGGCAACATTCACTCTGCACGATCTCTACAGCTTTCCTACATAAACCTACTCATTCTTGCCATACACAGAGAATTTGAAATCATTTGAGTTTTCTTTTCTTTCCCATTATTTTTACGCTGTTATTTTCCATTCCATTCTCCATCGGTCCTCCCATCTTCCAAGCTTATTATTTCCACCCCTTTAGTCTTCTTTCACCTATTTTGAGCATCTCAGACTTCAAGTTTTCTGAATCTAAGCACCTAGGGTTTTCTTTTAAAGACTGTCTCCAACAGATTCACATCTTTCTTTGAGACGCTATGTCCAAAAGCAGATACTAGTACTTCACCGAGGACTTTTTAAGTGCTAAAAACTGTGCATAGATTATTTACCTCTTACAGATGATACTCCCATTTCAACATCTCAGAATGATGGTTTTTATTTTTGCCATATATGATCTTTTCATTACTTATCGTATAATCACAACAGGTAAGTATAGCATACTCTAATAATAGCTGAATGACTTACCATCATGTTATAGCCTTCCTCCATGTCAACAGGCTCATTTATTACGTTTTTGGATGACCCCATTGAGTTTTCATATCTGTGTCAAAATAAATGCAGTTGATCACTTTTACTTAAACCAACTCTGAAATTAATTTTAGCTTCTTAGCAGCATATACGTCAAGGACATCTAATGAACATTTTAACATTTTCAGAGGACAGTTATTGTAGAGTATTTGCATAGCTCCTTAATAAAAGCATGCCAAGAATAAAATTAGAAGAGAAGGATCCCACAGAAAAAAAATATGCATACGTAATAAGATAGTAAACAGTACAAAGAATTTTATGGGGCTTCAAAACAAATCACTGCACAGACTGCTCAAGAATAGTGGAAGGCAACAATAATGTTTCCTGTGACAGAGGACTGGGTAAACTATGTATAGGTTCAAAGAGAAAAATGGATCAGAGATACTGAAAATTCGTATCATATAATCAGCAGCGAAGCAAAGTAAAACCAAAAACTTCTGTTCTCAAAAAAAAAAAAAAAAGTGACAGTTCCTATAGAAGTTAATTATGATCAAGTAAATAATTTTAATCCAGTATCGAACTAGGGAATGACTACCAAAAATGGAGAAGTACATTGGATTAAATGTTTATAGGTTTATCAAAAAAATCCACAATTGCTATAACAATGCTAAAATAAAACTAAATCCTTGGCTTCAGGGTTGAAATAAATCCCAGCCAGCTCCTGACTAGTGCAAAAACTCTCCTGCAACAGTCCTTACATATTCTTAAGATTCAGATGCTAAACAAAAGTTAAAAGCACTTCTGAATTCTAGAAATTATATCAGAGAACAAGATTAACCTTTTGCCAGATCCCAAGGGAGATTTTATCAGTTATTGGTGCTGCCCTAACCCGGCTGTTCCCTTGCTCAGATGACAGCTTCCACTCCACATGTTGCTGAGTTTTCTGTACGCCACCCAGCCAAAACCCATGCCCACAAACAGCCACTTGTGAGGATTTGCACTTGTTTGCATGCCTTAAAACAACCTCCTGAGCTTAGGAAAACACTGACATAATCCGCCCGCATTTGGTGGAAGGAAGCTGAGTTTTTGAAAACAAAGTCCCGTTGTGTTTCAGCATTACTTAGGACGTGAGAAGCAAAAGGAGCCTTCAGCCCCGAGATGTCTTAGCAAACCGCTTTTGACCACCAAGCTTCACTTGATTATAATCAGGGCGTGATAAAAGCTGGCCACACCGAGGTACGTATTCAAGGGAGAAAGTCGGGGCCCACATAACTTCAAGGGAGCGCAGTGCACTGGGAAATCACGCAGACACAGGAATCTGTATTTAGAAGGAACGCGCGCAGAGAAGGGAGAAGCTCGCAGCGAGAACGCTGAAGGTTTCCTGTAACATCACGCTGGGAAGCGGGCTTTTCCCTCAGGCTGAGGGAAGACTCAGCCCCCCCGGGGCCCCCCTCAGGCCGCGCTCGGGCATCAAGCAGGGGCCGGGCCCCTCGCCGCAGGCCCTGGGCGCTCCCTGAGCGC